>VWZG01010649.1:5478-17603 GCA_013396735.1 Grallaria varia
ATTTTATTTTATACATGCATCAGTTTTTGCAATAAAAGAGCAGGACAAAAAAATCTGACTCCATGGAAAGTGATGACAGTCTTCTAGGTGATTCCTGCATGGCCTTGTTTAAAGGGTGGTACCCAGACTCAGAAGGCTGGTCCCTGAAGAAATCCATGCACATATGAGAAGGAAATAACTTTGACACAGTNATTAGATGATTTTTGTAGGTCCCTTCCAACTTGAAATTATTCTAGTCTATAAATAATATGCAAAAATAAGAATATGGTTGCCATTGAGTCTTCCACAGGATAAAGCAAGCAGCATGTCAACATGTTTCCTAGGGAAACCCCCTCTCTTCTCATGTTCTCACAGGGTTTTACTATTTCTTCCAACTCAGCCACATGGAAAATGATCGTCACATTGTCACACATTGTCATGGGATTAGTCACTCTTAATAGGTAACACAGATTTTGTCATTCCTGCTTGGCTTTGAGTGTGGCTGAACACTTCTTTCAGATAAAAGGAGAGACCTAAAAAGAGATTTCCTTGACTAATATTATGTTGTGCTTTGCGCTTGGATGCTTCAGTGATGCATATTTTGGCTTGTCTCAGCTTTTATTATCACGTTTCTCCCCAGAGGGTCAAGAGATTACTGAAAATTTTTATTTTATTTTATATTTTAATTTATTTTATTTTATTTTATTTTATTTTATTTTATTTTATACATGCATCAGTTTTTGCAATAAAAGAGCAGGACAAAAAAATCTGACTCCATGGAAAGTGATGACAGTCTTCTAGGTGATTCCTGCATGGCCTTGTTTAAAGGGTGGTACCCAGACTCAGAAGGCTGGTCCCTGAAGAAATCCATGCACATATGAGAAGGAAATAACTTTGACACAGTATCTGCTGGAGGAGTACAAGACAGCCAATTTTGTCTCATATCCATGTAATTTCAAGTCCTCTACCAGATAAACATTTGAGATCAAAACTGAAAGTTTAATGCATGGAACTTGATGCTCATTACCTAGCACAGTTTTCCAAGTCATTGGAGGATACTCTGAAATGACTATCAAGGATTTACCAAAGTTTTCTGTTACTATTGCTTCTGATTTTTCTAAATACACACTCGATAGCTTGAAATGTACTCTGCACAGAGTATTTTGCAAAATGATAACTGTAACTATGCAGCATCTGTGAAGCAAGTGTGCAGCAAAAGCCCATATTTCTGATTGCAGTTCTGGACCCATGCACTTGAATAGTAGAAAAAGTCAGGGCATCTAAAAACATTAACTTTTCCCCTTCGATTTAGGTTTTTATTTCTGGACATGCCTACAGCTAGGATTAGTATGTGGTGACATCATATTTTGCATATAATTTTCCCACTGAAACAAATGGGCCAGGAAAAGTAAGAACAATTCAGTTGTTTTATTGTTATAGTTGAGCACATGTAGAAGAGTAATTAAGTCATGCAACTTCCTTAAATTAATTCTTTAACAGACACAAATTCCTTTCAGTTCCAGCAGTACTGAAACCCTGACATTTAAGAAGTAGAAGATCAAATGCATTCATTCATCACCAATAAAGCACTTGATTTTAATGTCTTATACAATCAAAGAAGATTAGCATTTCCTGTAAAACTATTTGTCATTTAACAGCGAGGCATAAAAGCTAGTGAAATGTTTGTGTACATGTCTGCTATACCACCCAACAACGGGTGCTGCAAAAGCGTAAGTGAGCTTTTGTATGAAATAAGGTACTTACTGAACTTAAAACAGAAGAAAATAAGATCAATTTACAATCAAGAACTTTTAATTTAAACCAGCTAAAAAGAAATACATAAAAAGTATTCTTCCCAAGCAAAGAAACAGAGTCAGAACCAGCCAACTTGTCTTTTTTCAAAAGGTTTAATGGTGCAGCATCCTCCAGTGAGGAAGACAATAAATATGGTATGTGGATCTTCTTCACTAGCTAATAAAGTTCAATTCTTAAACTGAATCAAATGAAACCAAGACCTGGCAAACAAAGTAAAACAAAGCTAGTAAATCTGAAGACAAGCTTTGTGCTTAAGTACAGTTTATAAGAAGTCAGATTTCCAGGCAGTTCAGCACAGACCAAGAAAAAATGCAGTGAGTGAGGAAGTGCCAAGACAAAATTGCGTAGCGGTGGGTTGATTCTCTGTTCTTTTCCCAGGCTGGATTCCAGCATAACTGTGCTGAGAATGTAGAGTGCTGGAGCAGAAATTGGTCCTGGAAATGAAACAGAGGGACCCAGTAAAGATTTCTGAACATACTGCCCATTTATTAGGGTTGTGAGCAATAAATGCTGAACAGGGCTTGCTAAGCCTTTTACTGTCATCAGAAACATATACTTGGAGAAGTGAAGTGGAAGTAGAATAACGCTGCCGCCTGTGTCACTGAATTTCTGTGAAAACAAAAATATGAGAGACGGTTAGAGCCAAAATTTTCTAGCCTTTGTCTCTGAGAAAGCAAATCTGAATACCTGTGTCTGTGACAACTTGGCAATCCTGTTGCATCCATTAAAAAAAGGACAGAGTGACAAAAATAAGGCAGCTTCATTGCATGTGCAGAAGTAGGCTTACACTGGCCAGGATGGAGGGAAAATACTAAGCAAATTTAAAATAATTCCTTTTATTCTAACAGTTTAAAAAAGGAATTAGTCAGAATGGAGTTCTTTAGGCAGTAGTTTTCTTGAAACTAGATTTCTGATCACAGTTGCCTATGTAGAGTGTCTAGTATCTAATAAAGAACTTTTTCCTAACCTTTCACTCTGTGGAAGTGCTTTTTTTTCTTTGCCTACACTTCTGTTTACAAGAAATGTACCCAAGCTTAATGCTTTTGATAAACTTTCTGTTAAAATAATTCACTGGGGACAAGCAGACATAAATATATATGCAGAGGGCTTGACCACATTAGCCTCAACTCCTTACACACGGTAGAAAAGACCAACTAGACCTTTCAACAAGTATATAAAAATCACAGGCCTCTGACACAATAAATTAAGGTGAAAATAATAATGTATTCATCCTACATGGAGGAGCAACGGCTTGTCCAGAAATCAGTGAAAAATAAGAAAGTAGTATAGCGTAGATGTTTTACTTTGTCCATAAATAAGACTTTGAGGCTAACAATTCACACTCATTCCCTTGCTATGGGGAGATGCCTGGCCTGCCAGACAGTGGACTGTCACAGTCAGTAGCCAGCTGTGGGTAGAGGCTGGTAGCAGTGCTGGTGCTCTTAGTACTAAACTTCGAGACTCATCCACTGAGTAGGTACCTGATTTGCTCCTTTTCCCCATAATCTGGACATCTGTTCTAAGGGTGTATTCCCCAGATTTAGCTGAAACTATATCTGGAAGTTGGTTATCTTCAAGGAAGCAAAACCTTTTGCAGTTGTAGGAAGGTGGGGATCCAGTATTTGAGTTTATATCACAGAAACAACCATTTCACTTCATCTTGCTGGTCATCAGGATCATCACTTTGAGAATAATTGAGAGAATTTGGATCCAACTTGGTATCTCCTCGCTGTTCATCCTTCTCAGTATATATAGCAGCCTTCTCTTTACCAGGTTCTATTTGCCTACACCACCACAGATGATTCCTGCATACATGACCTGGCTATGACCTAGTGCTGCAGTTTTTATTCCAGCAACGTCTTCTGATTTTCTAGTTGTGGATGTCACATTTGTACAGCATATTATCAATTATAACTCTTTCTGATGTGGTGCCAGCTTGTTAAACTTAGATGATCTTAACCTTCTAACTTGTCCCCTACTTCTAGAAGCCAGTGCAAGCCTTGTTATCCCTTTTTCTATTTCAGCTTGTTAGAACCTTTTCATTTCATCAATTCCTTCTAAATATCTCTGTGTTACAAATGGAACAAAATTCCCACTCAGAATTTTTCCATCCCTCATTTTTCTAGTCTTCAATAACATTTGGAAATATGTATCCTTTCCTTTAAACAGCCTTGTCACTAGCCTTCCTCAATCACAGCAAGAGTACAGCAGTTGCAATACACACCTGAGTCACAATGTAAATGCAATTCTTACTAGAGATTTCTATAATACATTTAATGTCACAGCTGGTTGAATCACTTAAATGATACAATGGAACAATTGATTCGACCAACATAGCCAGCAGACACAGTCAACACATAAAGCTGCTTCCTTAAGAGAGGGCCATTCCTACCCATCCATAAAGAGCTGCTTTTGCAAGTTCAGGTTTCTTTACATCTTTTATGGTTGGTCACTCCCTTTCCCTGAGCTTCATGACTACTCTGACCCTTTTCTTCTCCTCTGAGCCTTCTTCCATTGCATGAGAAACTTGGCTGCGTCTTTATATCTAGTCATAGCAGTAGTTAAAAACAAAGTTATGGTGTATCTATATACCCAAAGCGAAAATCTTCTACAATGCAATGCCTACACTGAGTTTTGACTTCAGCTGATATCCCAGATTCATGAAGAAGGCAGCACTATTCTCTTAATGAACAATATTATAATTCCAATTGTATTTTAAAATTAATTATTAAGGAAATACTCTTTTTGAGCTTATGGCAAACAATAAAATGCACAAAGGATGAAAATAATAGGGAGTGAGAATAAAAGGAAGACATGAAGAAGAATATAGAAAAAAGCCTCAGGAAAAGAATTGATGGAAGAGCAGATCACTGGAAGAAGAGAATTAAGAGTCTTTACTAGTGTTAATCACTTTACATGAAGACCACTGTAATGCGAAAAATTTGATTTACAGCAACATGAAATATAAAACACAAACTACACAAATCATGAACAAAAACTTTATGCCATAATGATGCACTAAAGGGCCCCTTCCCCTTATGTCAACCATGTCGTAAACTGTCATAAACAGACAGAAAAGCCCAAAGCCCCACAGCTGAGTTTATGCCGTTGTTTTCTCTTGAAGAAAGCTTCATTCTAGGCCTAGCTCATTCACAGTGGCCACAAGTCAGCCCTATGCTGTTGAGTTCCTTCTCTTTTAATCCTCATTACTATCTAAACACCTTGTGCAGAGATTGCTCATCTCTAGACCAGGGCCACCGTGAAGTCTACAGCTGGATGAACAGGGCTGAGGAGAGACAGCCACAGAAATTTCAGCCAAAGTACAGGAGAAGCCCAGAAAGCAACACGTTGTTGTGTCACTGGAGTTTAGAAAGGGCTAGGGCTTGGTCTGCCCTTGAACTCTCCTGAAAGGATATCCCTGCAGGCTTTCTGAGGATTTGAAAATCCTCTCAAGGGCCATGTTGGTATGTGTGTTACCAAACACCACACAGTCATCTGAGATGTGTTTTATCATCAGTCATCTAAGTATTTGAGGTCTAGAACCTTTTAATTCTTGATGGATTTGGGTATTTTCTCTTCCCACAACACATACACGATGAATATCACACTGAATAAAGGGTTTCTAAGTACTTTTCTTTTGATGGTAGCCTTTCAGTGGTAGGAGACCAACAGACTCAGGCATGAGGAACATAAATAGGCATATAACCATGCAAGTGCCGACCAGCTTAATAGCCTGTAATAGAACCACTTATCCATGTTCATCTTTTCATCACCATCTTCCTCATGGAATGTACAAGTACATACGTCACAAGCTCAGTGCAGTGTAACAAAGAGGCCTCCTTTAATATTTTCATGTTTTGTTAGCAGGAGTAATAGTTGTTCTTGCATTGCAAAGTTCTGCTTTTGATTTGCTCTGTCCCGTGCCATTAAGAACTTTTTTATCCTCTAGCAGCATGTTCTTCATCTCATAATGGAGGATGGGCAACAAAATTTTGATAGTGTGAAGAAAATGTGGAAAATAATCTTTGCTAGCATTATAGCCCTGTGGCTGGAGAAGGCTGCTTAGTTTCATAGGTAAAAAACAGTCTAGAGTATGAACTGCATACTCATCCTGGGGAATACTATACACATGACTCTAGCTCACTTGGTGAGTAATTGAATGTCCACCTTTCCTTTCAAAAGCCGACTAAAGAAACCAGTAGCCTTCACAGCCTCTCGCATCATGCTCTGTGAATAGCTCAGAAATTTTTGGTTCATAAAGAGCTGGATACAGGTCATGAGAGAATAGTGTCCTCTAAATTCTGTCTTTTTTGACTTTTCTTTCTACCCTCTCAGGTAGCTCCTGGTGCAAACCGCTGAGACAAAAGGTGTCCTAGTTTCTCGCACACTGTCCCTATTACAAAAATACTGCCTTTCCTTGGTTTGTGCCTTTTTATCTTTGGCATGAAACAAGAATGCAGTTTTATATTCAAGGTATCTCCATGACATTAACTGCATTTTCAGCCTTTACTTTTGTGAGGCATTTTCACATAGACTTTACACCTCAGTTACAAAAGTAAAAGGGAACAATCCATTCACTTTTTAGTAGCAAGGACTTTTTCTTTTTGGTAATGTTTCCCAAGTCTGTAATGCATGTAGAGCTTCTTAAGCTCTCATACATAGCTAGCTGCACAGCCCTGCAACTCCAGAACTGATCCAGCTCAAAATTACAAAACACGTTCATTGTTTTTATGAATTCCGTTTATTGTTGCATTCCTTATTATACTGGATAATAATTACGGTCCAATAATGCATACCAAGAGGTGTTGCATGCTTTAAGATACCTTCACATCTCTGATTGTAGTGTTTAGTGGCAAAACACTAAAATGGGAACTTTTTTCACGATTAAGAACAAAGTGGTGAATGTTATCCTGCTTAAATTATTTCCTTGAAGGCTTTAATTTCTATGTGAAAAAGTTTTAGCCTCAGTCTACCTGTAGTTTCCATGGTCTCTCCATCTTGCTAAAACTGCTTCTAGTAGCCTTAAGTACTGCAGAACTTCTGCCTATCAGGCACACCTCCCAGATATATTTAGATAATACATTCTTTATTGTGAAGATGTTTTTACTGACGTCATCTTATTTGGAAAATTGTTGTATAGTCACAAAATATCATCATTGAGCACGCACTTTCTATACAATAATTGTGTTCCTCTGTTCACATCCAACTATTTTTCTTGTAGCTGTTTGAAAAAGTGAATTTACTCTATCAAAGGCCCCAGCCCCACTCACTGTCAATCTATTTCAGCAGGCAATTCAGCATATTCACCCTGTTATTTCAGACAATTAGTTCAACTTGTGGTCAAAGAGATTCTAGTAAAAACACCAGGAGCATATAATGTCCACTTGGCATCTTCACACTTGTTTTTTCCCTCTTTGAACACTGTTATCTCTTCTGTCGATTATGTTGTTCCAAAAATGAAGAAAAACATCCCATAAAAAGAACTGTTGTGTCTTCCTTCTCACCAACAAAATTTAGCTTTGGAACATGTTAAAGGAATGTGTGAAGGCTGTAATGATACTGCAGATAGCTGTGATCTCAGCTCACAGGCGTGGAAAAATGAGACACAGCAATAACAGAAGCAAATACATTCCCAATCCAGGCAGGTAGAAATTCAGTAGTTATTATAAAAGCATTTCTCTGTTACTTAATTTTACTCTCATTTTTTTCCTGTGGCTGAGGTCCTGCCATGCATACGGTTTAAGATCAGGATATAGGCCCTTTTGTGGAGTGGACAGCTTTAATAACACTACCATGGTTACTAACTGTCACAGTAAAAGCAACTTAAAACTCACAGTGAGGGAGGAAGACAGGTGGGAAGGGAAATACAGAGAAATGGCCAGTTTCAGCTATGGATCACAGTGGTGCCCATACTGCCAGTCCATTGCTGTTGGTGAACAGTTTGATTGTTTGGGGCTGTGCTGAAGTGATGGTGGCACTGTGGTGGTTTGTCTCCCAAGTTTCTGAACCTCTCCCTACATTTTCCACCCCTCATGGGCTGCATGATATCCCCAAGGAAGGGACTCAGGACCCTGAACTGCCAGAATTGTGTTTATAATTCAGTAAGACACTTTCAGTGCTATATTTTGTGGTTACTAGCATACCCAAAACAAGAAAAATATTATTTTGGTGTTTGTCATTGCCATTAATGACATGATGCCCTCACATGGATTTAAAAAACAAAAATTATTTGTAAATTCTTCTAAGTAAATTGCTTATTTTAAATATAATTTCTGAAAGATCATCTCTGAAAAAGAAATTATTCTTGTGAGTCTGATAAACATTACATGTCAGATAAAATTAAAAGAGAAAAAAACAATATTGATTTTTAGTTCATCTTTTATTCATTCTACTTTAAACTAGGCATCACTCCTTGTAGTAAAAAAGATATTTTGTATTTATCAGGTTTGAGTTATCCTTATGATATGTTCATCTAGGGCTTTTCTTGTTTAATACCTGAAAATATATTAAAACCATTGTAGACTGACACAAAGTAACAATTTGTTCTGACTGATGTGACTTTATCATGACTGCAAGGATAATACTTTTCTTTTGAATGTTCTACAGCACAAAAGATCTGTTATTGTATGTTTCAGAAACTGTTACCCAAAAACTTTCTTGATGGATGAGGATATATGAAATTTTAGAAGCAACAGTAAAAAAAATAAAATAGAAAAACTACCATTCAAATACTGAATTTGGAAAGTTTAAGCACAAGGCAGCCCATGTGAACATGTATCAGGGATATGCAATTACAATGTATAATTCCAGCTTTAACAAATATAATCCATCTAACTGTTAAAAAGTGTTCTTATTTTGGTCTTTTTCTGAGTAGTATAATTTGAGCACAGATGTGATGTGCATTCTGAAAGTCCATTCTAAGCGGACTTCTTTTTTTTAGCATTTCCACCCCAGCAATAGTTATCTTAGAATAGATTTACCAAACTATAAAAGTGAATTAGTGCCTGAATTCAGTGATTTTCTGTGGCAGTGACCCTGCGGTATCAGAAGTGGAAGAAATCTTGTAAGAGATGGTCTAGTGAAGAAGGTGAAGAAGCTAGCCCAAGTACCTTAAAAACTGAAGCTTTTACTGTTGTGTAAAAACATGGTTTTTCCCTTAAGTCACTGTCTTCTTCCCAAAATTCCTTGAGAAAGCTCTTATCTCACTTGCCAGGCCTGAAGGAATGTGACCCTAAAAAAGTTTGTTTAAGTTTTCCTATTGGCCCTTAGTTAACCCTTTCCTATTGGTTGATATCTCTAGATTCTTATTGGACTACCTAGTTTCCCTCTGAAACTTATAAATAACCCTACCCATGCTAATAAACTCTCTCTCTGTTTCCTCTCCTGGTCTCTGTGTGGCTCTTTGTGGGGCTCAGGGACCACATGGAGGGGGACAATGGGGGGTCGAATCCCTGTTATCTAGGGGGAGTTAGGTCCCCGGTATCCGGATGTGAACACCCCCTCAGCTATCGTCAATTTTCCTGGTATTTTCCTGCTCCAGAATGAACAAGTTCAAAGGAACCTGTGCCTTAAATGTCTCTCATAGTCAAGGAACTAATGGTTACTTTTACTACACCTTACATTTTGGTCTGGTGATCCCTAAACACTACTTATGAGATATAACCTTGGAAAGAAAAAGGATCCAAGAGAACTGTCTTATGCTCAAGAAACACGTCCTCCAAGTTCAAGACCGATCCACCCCAGTGAGCTGAAAATGAAGTAAATGTGACAGGAATAGTTCCTGATAAATTCAGATGCAGAAATGGAGTGTATCAAAGGTGGCAGCAGCGCAGTTGACCTACGAGGAGTATGGAGACTGATTGTACTGGGATGGGTTTAGAAAAGCTAAGGCCCACATGGAGTTAAATCTGGCATGGGATGTCAAAGGTAACAAGGATGCTTTCTACAAACAGTAGGAAGGTGACTAAGTAAAATGTGGCACCACTGCTGAGTGGAGCAAGAATTATGGTGAGAAAAGGACATGGAAAAGGCCAGTAAGTTCATTACCTGTTTCACATCAGTCTTTACCATTAATACTAGTCTTCAGCAGTCCCAGGTCCCGAGACCACTGAGAAAGTCTGCATAAGGAAGAACTGCCCAAGTAGTGCAGAATCATGTTAAGGAGCACTTAAAGAAACTGGACAGATGTAAGCTCATGGACCTGGTGGACTGCACCCACAAGCGCTGTGGTAACTGGCTGATGGCTTTGTGAGGCTGCTCTTGATTATCTTTGAAAGGTCATAGTGAATGGGAGATGCTCCTGAAGCAAGGAAGAAGGCAAGTGTTACTTCTATCTTCAACCAAGAAGAGCAAACAGGAAATACGTGGGAATCTACAAGCCAATCAGCCTCACCTCAGTTCCTAGGCAGGTGATGGAATCCTTTACGGACACAGGAAGGACAAGAAAATTATTTCAAGTAGTTGGCATGAATTAACCTACTAATACCCTTCTACAAAGAGATGACCAGCCTGGTGTTTGAAGGAAGCACAGTGGATGTTGCTTATCTTTTGTAAGGGTTTTGATATTGTCTCTCATAAAATGCTTGGTGACAAACTGATGATAGAGATATGATAATAGACTGTGCTGGGTTAAAGGTAAACTGGAAGAAGAAATGAACCCAACTCAAAAAGAGATTACCAGTCAGAGTCACAATTTAATAAAAAGATGACAATAAATACAGTGGTACAGAGAAAAAATTGTTTTAACCCACAAAAAACAGATGTATAACCCAGCACCTGGAGCACAAATAGAAGGATGTTTGTTAGCCCTGGTGCTGAGTGCCACGTGGTCAAATACAAAGTAAAACCAAAGAAAAACCTGTTGATGAGGATGATGATTGCAGTCTGGTCGAGAGTGCCAGTTGCAGTCCTGTTGAGGTCTTGGTCCTCCTCTGGATCTGATGAGTGGTGTCAGAAGTCCCAAAATCCCAAGATTCTCTATGCTCAGGTTCAGGTGGGAATGCCCAGTAGCCTCCCCCAGGGTAGGGAGTTCCACAATGGGTGATTTAACTCTGTAAGTAATGGGATATTTTTTGAACCTTTGATGGCCCATTAGCAGACATGGCCCCTCAGGCTGGGTGTGAAGGTGCTGATGCCTCTCTGGAGGGGAGTTATAATGGCTGAGTCATTAGTGTGAAGACAGAAACAGTTCCCTATCTTGCAGGGTCCTTTAACACCCAGCTTGTAGCCTCAGTGGTCAGGCGTGCCCCGGGCAGCTGCTGCAAATGGTGCAGCATTAACAATCCATCAGATCTACACAGAGGGTGTGGAACACACAGTTTTGATTACACCCACACAGTGATGAGCTGTACCCAGCCACTGTATCTAGGACATAGATAGACTAGATATACAGGCAGCAGGGTGAACTGCTGCACTCTGAAGGTTGTGGCACAAAACTTTTGGAGAAGTCAGTCACCCGTGGTGTAAACCAGGAATTGATACCAGGGCCAATATTGGCCAACAGGGTCCTCATTAAAGGCCTAGACAATAGGTCAGGTTTCATCTTCGCTAAATTGACAGATTATAGAAAACTGGGCAGAAAGGTTCATGAGCCAGAACAATGTGCTGCCATCCAGAAAGAACTGGACAGGTCGGAAAAAAATGTTAACAGGAATTTCATGAAGCTCTATAAAGTGAAGTGCAGAGGCCTACACCTTAAGAAATAACCTCAGGCACCTATTCATGCTGGAGAGCAATGTCTATTGCGGAAAATGCCATGTGGATGCAGGTGTACAACAGATTGAACATGAGTCAGCAATGCGCCTTTGAGGCAAAGACGTTCAACAGTCTTTTGGGTTGCATTAGAGTTCACTTTACATCAGAGCTAACATTGCCAGCTTATAATGAAGGTGATCTCTCTTCTCTACTCAGCCCTTGAGAGGCATATCTGAAGTGCTGAGTCTAGTCCTGGGCTGCCCAGCAAAAGCGAGAGACATGGACATCCCAGTAACACCAACACAATGAAGGGACTGGAGCACCTGTCATATAAGGAAAGGCTAAGAATGATGGGACTGTTTAGTGTGGAGAAGAGAAGATGCAGAAGTATCTTATCCATAAATATATGATATGGTGGAGTAAAGATGACTGAGTAAAAAACTTTTCAATGGTATTCTGTGACAGAATGAAAGATCAACAAGCATGAACTGAAACACAGCAAATTCCCTTCAAGTACAACCTCTGCTTATTTTACTGTGAGGGTGCTCAGGCAGTGGAGCAAGTTGCCAGAGGGGTGGTAGAATCTCCATCCCTGAAGGTATTAAAACTTCAGTTGAATGTGGTCCTAGACAACCTGC
>VWZG01010649.1:18453-31451 GCA_013396735.1 Grallaria varia
ATGGGATATTTTTTGAACCTTTGATGGCCCATTAGCAGACATGGCCCCTCAGGCTGGGTGTGAAGGTGCTGATGCCTCTCTGGAGGGGGGTTATAATGGCTGAGTCATTAGTGTGAAGAAAGAAACAGTTCCCTATCTTGCAGGGTCCTTTAACACCCAGCTTGTAGCCTCAGTGGTCAGGCGTGCCCCGGGCAGCTGCTGCAAATGGTGCAGCATTAACAATCCATCAGATCTACACAGAGGGTGTGGAACACACAGTTTTGATTACACCCACACAGTGATGAGCTGTACCCAGCCACTGTATCTAGGACATAGATAGACTAGATATACAGGCAGCAGGGTGAACTGCTGCACTCTGAAGGTTGTGGCACAAAACTTTTGGAGAAGTCAGTCACCCGTGGTGTAAACCAGGAATTGATACCAGGGCCAATATTGGCCAACAGGGTCCTCATTAAAGGCCTAGACAATAGGTCAGGTTTCATCTTCGCTAAATTGACAGATTATAGAAAACTGGGCAGAAAGGTTCATGAGCCAGAACAATGTGCTGCCATCCAGAAAGAACTGGACAGGTCGGAAAAAAATGTTAACAGGAATTTCATGAAGCTCTATAAAGTGAAGTGCAGAGGCCTACACCTTAAGAAATAACCTCAGGCACCTATTCATGCTGGAGAGCAATGTCTATTGCGGAAAATGCCATGTGGATGCAGGTGTACAACAGATTGAACATGAGTCAGCAATGCGCCTTTGAGGCAAAGACGTTCAACAGTCTTTTGGGTTGCATTAGAGTTCACTTTACATCAGAGCTAACATTGCCAGCTTATAATGAAGGTGATCTCTCTTCTCTACTCAGCCCTTGAGAGGCATATCTGAAGTGCTGAGTCTAGTCCTGGGCTGCCCAGCAAAAGCGAGAGACATGGACATCCCAGTAACACCAACACAATGAAGGGACTGGAGCACCTGTCATATAAGGAAAGGCTAAGAATGATGGGACTGTTTAGTGTGGAGAAGAGAAGATGCAGAAGTATCTTATCCATAAATATATGATATGGTGGAGTAAAGATGACTGAGTAAAAAACTTTTCAATGGTATTCTGTGACAGAATGAAAGATCAACAAGCATGAACTGAAACACAGCAAATTCCCTTCAAGTACAACCTCTGCTTATTTTACTGTGAGGGTGCTCAGGCAGTGGAGCAAGTTGCCAGAGGGGTGGTAGAATCTCCATCCCTGAAGGTATTAAAACTTCAGTTGAATGTGGTCCTAGACAACCTGCTAGATGACCCTGCTCTGAGCAGGTGCTTGAGCAGATAGTATCCAGAGATGCCTGGCAATCTCAGCTGTTCTGTGACTGTCTGACTCTGCTAAGCTTGCTTTTGGTAGAGGTCTGAAGACTGACAAAATTGCAGTACAACACTGCTGTAGGAATACATGTGAGAGACTGTCATGGTGAAGAAGGATGTCACAAGCCAAAGTGCTGTTTTTATGTAGTCTATATATTTCTGTCTTGCATATCTTACAAGAATTTAATTATTATCAGTCATAAATGAGACTAAAAAATCTAAGGCTCTGGAGATGATGGAATGCACCATGTTACTTCTTTTCCATAGTGCTAGATAGTAGGGAGAAGTCTGAGAGAATCTTCATTGTTTCAGAAGGCTTAGACCAGTTGAGAGAGATTCTCAGTTCCATTCAGGTTTCACCCCTCCTAACAATAAAGACATATTTTGCTCCGAGCTAAAAGAAGGGGTTATGAAGAAAATGCCCTAAACAAGCAAACAAAAGCTGGCAAATACTCTTTGACCTTTCTTACAAAATATGCATGTATGAGACAAAGAAGGTTTTATAACTCTCAGTTGACACTGTGCAAATATTTTCCTTTAACGTACTGGATTTAGAAAGCTACCCTATAGATTATTTATGTTGCTAGATGTAATTGTAGGGGAACATAAATATAGCACAGAACTCGTAGGACTTCATGATTTATTTGTCCTACCTCTATTTGCAAACAGAAACAAACAGATAGAAAATGCAGGGTAATATGCACAGGGTTGTATGTTCTCAAAGAAACCTGCTCCATGGTCCCATCTGATGTTTCTGATTAAAAGGTGAAAGAAAGATGCAAGTGCATCACAGTTACAACAGATGCAGGAAACAGCATGCTGTGAAGCATTCACTGTTAACTCTTTCCCAGCTATTTGATCAAATTCAGTTCAGGAAAAAAAAAAAAAAAAGAAAAAGGCAGTGGGGATAAAGTTTAATCTTGTCAAAAAGGGTCTGGGTCAGCCTCTCTGCATTTTTTTTTCCTTCAAGAAACTCAAAACACAAACCTAAGTTTGGTAAACATTTGTGCTTTCTGTCCTCCCTTGTGGCTCCATCACCTAGTGCTTGGGGAGAGCTGGTGCAGCACAGTTGAGAAATGTTTGGGTTAATTTTCTATGAAAGTTCTCCTGCGTGAAGTCCCACATATGTCACCTTCCCACTCTTTACCCATGCAATGTGGCCAGTGTCACCTGCAACCACTGGAACCAGAAGCAACGTTACTGCACCAGAAGCAAAACAAAAAAGGAAAACTAGGTGACATAACCACTCCTAAATTCCTCCTTGCAACCTGATACTGATCTCTCTTTCAAACCAAAGTTTAGTCCTTCTGATTTTCCTAGGTATTTACTGACAAGATCACATTGATACACCTGCATGGCACAAATACCTTGTCACTCACTAGCAAATGAAAATGCCTGGGGTTCAACACATCAGCAGTATTGGTATGTTTTAGACAAGCTATGGCATAGACTGTTTTAAAACTCCAATATCCACAGCTTTGGTAATCAAATCTGCTCAGAGTTAATGAAATGTATGTTAAAGCTACAGCTTTTATTTTGTTTGCTGGTGATTATTCCCTTACTTGTGAGCAAAAGAGTGGCATTTTTATGGCTGTATTTGTATGCAAATGCCCGTGAGTGAGGAAGAAAGTAAGCAATCCACATTCAGATAAAGCACGTTTAAGTTCTTCAAAGTACAGTAATTATAGCAGTGCTAGCAAAGCTAGTCTTCCTTTAGGGAAAAAAAACACTATTGGATTTTCTCATTTGGATGTTTGCATGTGGTAAATAATCAAATTCTCCTTGTGTAGAGTTGTTTGCCTGCTGGGAGAAATTAAACATTACCTGCTTTTAAATCTCTGGACATGTCATTGGCAAGTCTAAATGAAGATCCCTCAAAAATGAATCTACCAGACTACACAACCTAAGTTTTTACAGTTACAGAAAAATTACATTAGGGACAATGTCCTCACTTAGATGGCCTACCCTTCCCCTGGCTGTATGTTTGCAACTTAAATTAATGCTTGGAATTATTCAGGCTACACCAGGTAAATAATGAAGAGGTCTGTTTTTCTGGAGCTGGCTTTCAAAAAGTTCGGTACCTTTCCTCTCTTCCTCTCCATCTCTTTACATGATCCTATTTCTCCTGGATGGAAGGAGATGAGATTTTAAGATTTTTTTACAAGGTCAAAGCAATTTCTGTGGCACATAGTACAGTAATGAGATCAACACCTATAATTTGCATTCCCCAGGGCTAACAGGGCTGAGCTGAAAAAACCTACAGCAAACAAAAGCCTTGCAGGGAAAAAAACCTGAGACTATGCTAGCATTCAGTACCATGTCTCCGCAGATCGCAGATCGAAGGCTGTATGTAAATGATGCCTTAACTACATAATGCACACACATGAGGTCCTGAGTAGGAGTAGGAATACACTAATAAAATGCCCAGTGAATTTTTGACAAATTCAATTCTGAAAGCAGTAACTTGGTTTTTTTGACTTGTCAACTTGCAGATGCTGAAACTACTTACTATCCAGTAATGCAGAAAGCCTACTGAGAAATAAGAAGTTGAATCTACTTCCTCAGCCACAGTAGTTGTTCTTTCACTTGACACTTCAGTATATTTCATATAATACAGACTTTGCTCCCTTTATGAAAATGCCAGCTTTTAGAATAAAATCCCCCCAACCACCAAAACCCATGAAAAAGTTACTGTAATACTCAATAGTACAGAGAGAGATTTTAAAATTGTAAGTCTCTTGAGCTGTATTCACATAAGAATATTAAACCCATAATTAAATTATTAGCCTGATATTCAGGACAGTCACGTTTCCTAGCTTCCAATAAAATACCCTATGTGATATGTGCTTTCTTGTTCTTCTGCTAATGAAATCATAACACTTCAGTGACAAAGGGTGGTAGCATAAAGGTCCATGAACTGGAGACCATTGGAGACTAAAGACACTACAGCGATGACAGCTATACGTATAAGATACCTGAGTGTTCATTGGTTTGTATTAATGATCACCATAGCACACAAATTTGAGTAGATTATTTTATATTTTGCCTAATAATTATGAGGATGTCAACCATTATAAACACAACTATACTATCTTTGGGTGTCCATGCAGTAAAGGAAGAAAAAAAAAAAATAAAAAAAAAATTGCAAAAATGTTATGGGAGCATTGGAAAATACAATGAATGAGTTAAGAAGATCTGTGCAAAAACCACACACAAAATGTCCATTTTTCAAATTGTACATACTTTTCCAGTTAATCAAGGGACTATCACACTAGAGAAACACAGATAGATAGCCACAGTGAAAAAAAACCCATAATAATGCATATAAGGTTGGCCTAAAATTACGGCATATTAGCCCAGTGTCTACTGGAAACTACTTCTAGCACATTAAGAAAAAAATTTGAGATAGGAAAATGCAGTAATTTTATCTTTGCCCTTCAATTCTCATAAAAAAAGCACATAAGCTCCTCCCATAATATACTAACAGATAGGAAACATACATCACTTAATATGTATTGCTGACAAAGGAAATGTATTTATTATACTGTGTTTCATTGAGTCAAGGGCTCCATAAAGAGCTCCCCACTATGTGAAATGATTAGACAAGCTCAAAATATCTCAGATGAAAAATTAACTCGATTAACAGTATATATTCACAGTATATTCTGAATTGAAAGAGACTCGCAAATATCACCAAATTCAGCACTCTAGGGAATGGCCCATATGGGTATTGAACCCACAACCTTAGCACTATTAGCACTATGATCTAAACAGCTAAATCAACCCACTTACAATAGTAAAACTGCAAAAAATCTCTTTCCCTTCTCACTGTGCCTTTGCAGGGCAAGTTCTTGTTACCAGACTCATTTCCACCTAGCTGTATGATTTTCTACGTTGTAAAGTACATTACCCACTTGTGGAGCTTCTTCCGTCATCTCTCAGATACAGCAACTTGCTATTTGGACTTCAGCAGCTATCTCTTCTCTTCTCTGCCTATTACAGATGGTAACATTTATGCCTTCCTCCCTCCCTCCCTTCAATTTTCTCCTCTGAAAAGGCTCGATGGAAGGACTATTCAGTTTTGTAAAACACGGTCAATCTGACCTCCTCTTCCTAAAACAAAAAATAAGAAACAGCAAACAAGAAAACAGATCCACTTTGTCACAGAGTGCTGGTTGCATACAAAGCTGGTCTTATGATTGTACTTCTCTCAAAGTTGACTTTGCATGTCAGGCATCAAGGAGGGCTGCAGAGCACTTGGGGTGATATCCTTGAGGTGGTGGGCAGTAGTCAAAATAATGAACAAAAATTCTTACACATTTTTAAGAGATGCAAGAAGGGAAGGAAGCAGAAACTATGCCTTCATTAATTGAACTTACATTTATGTGTAGAAAACACTTTACTTACCATGTTTCAACACAGGTACATGTGTTGGATTAGGTTCTTATGGAGTTCTTTTGGTCCAGGATTTTACTGTTGCTACTTTCCCAAAGAGAGGAAAACAAAAAAAATAAAAGCAAACATTTTAAGTCTTCCTAATGAAGAAATGAAACAGGATACTGCATGCAAATGTGAATAAAATCTGTCATGGAAAGAGTGAGAAAGACAGAATTGTATAATTTATGTAGGTTTTAAGTACTATGGGATGTAATGCTGAAATGCACATATTAGTGCAAATACTGAAATAGCAAAACCAATGTAACATTGAAAGCATGGGCACTAATCTTACTGGTTTTCCGACTGATATTCACAAGACAGAAAAAGGATCCTACCAAAAATTAAAGAAAAAGTTGTTTATAAATTATTTTATTCTGCAAATAAATTTTCAGCTCTGGTTAAGTCCAAACTTCCTCATTTTAGATTATTGGAATGAGATTGACAAGCAGAACAAGCAAATTTACATCATCTGTTTTTAAGGTATCACAAACCAAAGCACTGCTGGAAAATTCTTTTAGAGGCAAAGTTCTAAATTCTGCAGTAATACTTTCAAACAACTAAGGGAAATTAAAAAAAAAAAAAAATGTTGTTTTCTTTTTTAAAGAAAAAGGATTATCAAGCCAAGCTGATAGTGCAGACACAGACACTCAAGCTAATTGTGAGTTCAGCTCCTGGTCAAAATGTACTTTATAGTATCATGTAGTTCCGCTATTTTTGTTTCTGTGAACATATATATGTTTGAAATATTCATAGTTATGTTGGTAGATAGAAGACTTCTTAATGAAAAATTCTACCTTTTTACCTAGGTGTCTGCTTTTGCATCCTAGCATTCCACAATTCTGTTTCAACAATCACCGGCATTGTTCAAGATAAGTTATGAACAACTAAAAAGGAATTCCATGCTCTTAGCTTAGGTTCTGTCTTGAAAGAACAAAATCTCACTTCCATCATTGAATATTTCTCAAGTTTTAATATCTGTCAAGTCATTCTACATAATTCCTTCTTTTAAAGATTGGTGCTTCCTTGTAAGAAAACTTGGTCTGACCAATGCATCAAAACTTCTGTTTCCTATCATGAAGAGGAAGCAAACATTGACCAACACAGCACAGTCCTCTCTCACGGCCATCAGAGGACCAACCTCCTCTCATGCCTAGGGGGTTAGTCAGCACAGAAATTTCCAAAACACCTTAGGCCTTGGATTATTGTTTTCAGCTTTGATTCCTAATTCCTGTTTGTCTGGACATCTGCTCCTTCATCAGCTTCTGAATGTTTGCCTCTTCCCTCAGTCCAGACTCAGCCCACTGCTGTGGACTCTGAAGCTATATATATGCTACCTGGCTTCTTTTTCGAACAACCTGATTTAGGCGGAGTTTTCCAAACCAAGGTCCTGATAGATACCAGGAACCATAAACATGATATCTTTCATTCCCCTTCATTGTACATGCCTTTTGTACTGGTTCCTGTGGTATATCAGATTCACTTCCAAGCTGTAGAGGGTACACAGTGAGAGGCACTGCCCCAGTGGTGAGCAAAGGAGGACCTAGGAATACAGATGCCTCTTGATTCTGTACTGAAAACCCAAGGAGTGTCAGGGCATTTGGTGGTATTCCAGGTAATTTGTGGGTACGGGCTGTTCTTAGTTCTCTTACCCTCATTCAACTATGTCAGCTTTGCCTGGATGATTGACACGTATCTCCCACACTGTGTAGAACAAGGAGAAGACAGAGAAGATGTGGTGCTTTTAGACTGATATGAGACATTGTAGACAGATGTGAGGTATAACTACCAGGCTCTTGAAATAAATTCATGGGATTAAGAAAAGGACAGATATGATGTGATAGCATTTCTGTCAAAAGAGTTGATAAAAAGGCCAAGGCTTTGCCACATGAGTATACACTGATTGTTGCTGGAGCCTTAAGGAATTACGATCAAACCGAAGCTTTATCAGACTATATTAACCACTTGCATTCAACATGTAACCAAAGAAAAAGGGAAGATGTCTTTGAAACTGGGCTAACAACATGGCATGAATTCTAATCTTTTACCAAATTGTGAAAGTCAGTGAAGTCGTAACAGTGTTAAGCTCAGATACTGTTTCTTCTAAAGAGTCTCTCAGTGCCAAAATAGTAAAAAAATCAAAACTCATATAACACCACAAGAAAAAACCAAACCAAACCTGATCAACAAAACAAAATGAAAAAAACAAATCCAAGAAAAAATATTAATTACGATCCTCTGTTCCACAGAGCATAGCACAAGCTGGCAGTCTATAATATAAACTAGCCAGTGAAAGAACTGAAAAAATCCCAACATTCGACATATATTGATGTTGGAGGCAAAGAGTCAGTTGTTGTCAGGGGTTGGTGTGTGAAAAAGCCACTGTAGATAACTGGTCATGAACTGCTGCTTGAAGACCTTTTCTGGTCGTTTTACTTTTGTTTGCACACCATTGTACCTCACAAAATTACAGCCAATGTGTTCACTTCCTAAAACAAACATTCATATATTGAAAAGTGGATGTTGAACAACATTTTTATGTTTTATGACTACACTTACAGACGGCAAGTCTGAAATAAGGAAAGGGAGTTCTCCCTATGTTCCTAAAAGTGGGAATTGTTTGAATCTCAAAGAATAACCAGTATACCTTAACTGACGGACCTTTCTTTGGCCTGACTCATGTTTTATACATCTCTTTTCATGTGGAGCCCTGCCCATGCAGGCAGTAGCAGACAGGTAAGTGGAGAGGTGCTCTGCAGATTCACTGTGCCAGATTTGGTCAAGTTCTCCTCTGTTTCTCTCTGACTTTGTATTGGGTTTGCGTGGGCTGGTTTTGGTAGTGGCAGGGCCTACAGGGGTGGCTTCTGTGAGAGGATCCCAGAATCTTCCCGCATGTCCAGCAGAGCCAATGCCAGCTGGCTCCAGGACGGACTCACCACTTACCAAGACCGAGCCCATCAGCATTGGTGGTAACATTTCTGAGGCAACATATTTAAGAAGGAAAAAAAGTTATTGTACAGAAGTAATTGCAGCAAGATAAGAGAAGGGCATGAATCTGCAAGAGGAACAACTCTCCAGACACTGAGGTCAGTGGAGAAGGAGGAGGAGGTGCTCCAGGCACCGAAGCTGAGGTTCCCCTGCAGCCCATGGTGCAGACCATGATGAGGCAGCTACCATCCTGCAGCCCATGGAAGCCCACAGGGAGGCAGACATCCACATGCAGCCCATAGAGGAGACCTATGCTAGAGCAGGTGGGTGCCCAAGAGAGGGCTAGGAACCCATGGGAAACCTGTGATGGAGCAGGGTCCTGGCAGGGACCTGCTGACCCATGAAGAAGGAACCTGCTGGAGCAGGTTTCCTGATAGGACTTATGACCCTGTGGGACACGTTGGAACAGGCTACGTCTGAAGGACTGTATACCATGAAACAGTGACGCTCATCATAGCAGTTCATGAAGAACTGGAAGGGTCCCTGTGCTGGAGCAGGTGAAAGGCTCCTCTTCCTGAGCAGTGTCAGGAAAAATATGTGATGAACTGGCTATAACATGCATTCCCTCTGACCCGGCGCCTCTGGCAGCAGGGAGGTAGAGCCCAGGAAGGAGGGAGGGGTGAGGGGGAAGGTGCATTTAAGATTTATTATAATTCTCCTTATCCTGCTCTCACTTTGTTGGTAATAAATTCTATTAATATTCCCAATTTGATTCTGTTTTGCTCGTAATGGTATTTGGCAAGTGATCTCTCACAGTCCTTATCTCAAGTCATGAAATCTTTGTTATATTTTCACTGTCCTGTTCATCTGAGAAAGAGAGTGAGGCTTTGGTGAATCTGGCATCCAGGCAGGGACAAACCACCACAGACTTTTAGGTGTGCCAGCTGTTTCACATGCAGAGTGGTGGACCACAGCGTGGGCTTTATCAGATGAGCAATGGGCATATCATCATAAAATGATCAACCAGACACTTCTACAATGGACTGCTCCTCAAGGGTCTTATTGCTATTGGTAATTTTTGAAAAGTAACAATTGTTCACCCCTCTCTCTTTCAGGTTTAAACATGTAACCAATGCATTGTAATGTACTAAATCTGGCTTGCTGATTGCCCAAGTAGTTTTGATGATATTTTGCATCCGGCTGAGTATAACATTTAATTACTGAACAAGCCCTTTCATATTAAGTGACTTGCACAATAATCAATTATAACTGGAAAAAATGGCCTGTGGACTTCTTTTCCTTTCTCATGTTCTGAAATAGTAAATTCCACAGAGTAAATAGATTTCATCTCTGTTTGTTTTTAAGAGTTCATTTTGGTTTTAATTATATAAATTTTCTTTTAGATGACTTCCCCATTCAACCACGCACTGAAACTTATCGGTGATTTTTAGCATGAGCTCAAGACCCATGGGTTTCAACAGGAGTTCAGATTATGCTTAAAATCAAAGATTTGTGTGAAGACATTTGGAGTGCTGAGATACAGACTGACTAAGAGCCACAGCTCCTTTAACTAGATGCAGATTGTCTGCAAATCAGGCAGCAGAATATGTTTAAAAATGCCCTTTAAGCGTGTGGAAGTCACGAGGAGATGTATACCTATCCCTTCCCCCTCCCCAATATTTATGTATTTGAATATACATATGCATCTAGAAGAGGAAACCGGCATTTATACATGCATATACATATATATAATGGATCTAATTATATAGATAAGAGTTTTCTATTACTTTTCTTTGTAATTCTTCTGGCTGTTTTGACAAGAAGCTTGAAGTAAAGGGCATTACTTGCTTATGAATAATAATACGCAGATAATAGAAGCTGGTATGGGTATCTTTCATGTCTATCTTTCATGTCTTCAGAAGCTACCTAACCAAACTGGGGAGTTTCTCCTTTTGCACACATACCAGGATTCTGGATTCTGAGCATGACTGAAACCGAATAGTCACCACTTGCTATTGAATTTGCTTTCCCTTTTTTTTTTTTCTTTTATCCCCTTTCACTCCTCTCTCATCTGTGACTGGGTTATTTTCTGATACTCTGAGTATTTTGACAACCTCAGTGGCCTGGCGGAACAGGCAATATCAAAGCAAAGAATAAACTCAGGACTGAATAAGAGGAACGTAACCTCAACAAGTTACTCCAAGCAGTAAATCAAAACAAGCTGCAAGGAAATTTGGCAGGAATATTGTGTATTAGTGGACTGTCTCTCATGGAAATCTTTTGCTTGAAAGTGTTAAAGACACTTTGATTGCCCATACAACAATTTTTTTCTCATTTCTTCTACCCTTCCAATGATGCAGGTAGCTAGTGAAGTTATTTGTGAATCGGAAAAAAAAACAAAACAGAAAACACACTACAGTGCAGCAAAACATCATATTTTGATTCATCAAGCACAAAAACACATGTATTTGGCTGCAACAATTAATTTTGTTTAACTTTTCAAGTCCAACTTTTCAAGTCCAACTTTTCAGAGCACAGGTAGCCAACAGTATGAGCAATCAAGTCTTGGAAAAAGAAATGAGAACTCAACCGAATTGAAGCCTAGCTTTTTAAACACTCCCTGCAAATTTTTTGCGCAATAGTGACTGTCAGAATGTTTTAGTTATTCATCACTCCTAAGTCTCTGCACAAGAAAAATACGTACATAGGTATCTCAGTTTAAAAGAAACTAAGATGTCTATCTGGACTGGGAAGGGGAACTCTTCCCAAAAACCACCGCAACTTTTGAAATTAAGATACTGTAATCCGAAAATGTATAAAAGAAGATAACAATTTNCACCAAAGTCACTCGCGGGCTCCGCCGAGGTGCGGACGGACAGGGAGAGGCGCTGGCCCCGAAACTCAGGGCGGGGGGGCGGCCACGGGGGCGGGATGAAACCTTTCCCGTGGGCAGTGCCAAGACCCTCTCCTACCGTCCTTTGTCCGAAAAAGCATTGCGGACAGGTCGGAGGGGGAAAGGAAGGAGCAGCAACTTCTCTGCAGATGGTGTTGGCCCCTTGGAGAGTCTGCAGTGCATCCAGGAAGCAGCGACTGTTCCCTCCGAAGGTCGGCACAGGGCGCGCGGAGTCGGGAGGCAAGCCCGGAAAAAAACAGACCCCCTCCCAGTGTTTCCACCAGCCCAGCAAATGGCAGCTGGCACCCACGCAGGCCAAGGACAGAAGTGTGGCCAGCAGCAGGAAAAACCTCTTTCCTTCCCCCTCATCTCCCCTAATTCTCCCTCAGTCATCAAGCTGAAATGCAAAGCTATCAGCCAACCCTTTGTTAGCTGGTTCTGGGTGCAGGTAGTCGCGGGAAGGGGGCTGGGCTGCAGCAAGTCATGTCGTCCTGGCTCTTCAGCTCCAAACCCACTGTGTTCGTAAGGGACAGAAAAATATTCCATGAAAGGTTTTGAAACTATAGCAATAGGTTATTTTGCCATCTCTTTGTAATTCATTCTTTTCAGAAGTACGGGTTGTTTAATACCGGGAGGTTGTGGTTTCAGGTTTTTCTGCTTTGGAGGATTTTGATGGTTTTCTTTCCAAAACCACAGAGCATAGATCTATGTTCTAAATCATAGAACAAGACAGAAAGTTAGATTTCTTCTCATATTTTGAAATCGATTATTTCCTGCAGTTTCCAGGTAAAGTGTATCTTTCTTGCCAGCTTTCATTATCTTCTTATGTCTGTCATATTTCAGTTAAAAAGAAGGGAGATCTTGAGCGCTGAATGGCACAGCCTCATCTGCTTTTCCTTGGAGTTAAACAGAGAAGTAGCACATCTGCCAGTACGAACGTCTACATCTAAACAAAAAATGAAGTAACTAAATAAAACAATGTTAGGAGGGACCTTCTGAGTGCCTTAGACTTGGGCAGCGGGACTTGATGGTGATCTATAGGGCAGTTCTGCCTGTTTGGAAGCATTAAATACAGCATATACATACAGTAACATGACCAAGAGCCAGGTTACTTCCTGGAGATATGGCCAGTTATGTGGAAAGAACCATCATAAATGGTCACTAATAATTCAGCCTGAGATTTTCAGTGACTTCACAGAATTGGGCATGCAGCATATTGTGCAGCATATGTACTGTAGTAGCATCCAGCACAATCTTTGCAATATTCACATAGACTCCTTGTGCTGGTGGAAATACGCTGATTATGAACAAAAGATTTTTTCAGAGCAAAGCAAGCAAGCAAGCAGACAATCAAACAAACAAACAAACAAAAGAGTGAGTAGACCTTTTACACAGTGATAAAAA
>VWZG01010649.1:32782-50491 GCA_013396735.1 Grallaria varia
TAAATATGAATAGCAGTTCATTTTTCTCCTCACCTATCCACTTGCTGATCTCTTTACAATACTGAAATCTGGATTACAGGTGATTCTTTTTACCTGAAAATATCTCATGGATGCAAGTGTTTATAAATAATAGTTTTTAATTAAATGTTCTCATATAAATTAAAGCTGTGGAGTTAAATTTCTTCATATGACAATAGTTTTAGAGACATTTTGCTCAGTATGTTTAAAACATCACTATATAAAATTAAGTTTTGTTCCAGCTTTTTCTCCACTTCCCATATTTTCTTTCTACAGCAATAAAGAAAGAATAGGGGGAAATTGCAGAAAAAAACTGAAATTAAGAGAGAGAAAATTAAAATTACTGAGTCCTAATTTTGGACCATTTCTAAGATGCAATTGACAGTTGTAATTTTTTTTAAATCTATATAATGAAATAACTGTGATTAGTGAAAGGAATATTTGTCGAGGTATTTGCAGTTTCTATTAAATAACAGCTCAGTAACAATTTATATTTGTTTGTTTTTTTGTTTTTTTGTTTTTTAAATTGCTGTAGCAGAAGGGGGGAAGAAATATACATGCAGTATAGGTCTGACTGAATGCATATTGAAACTTCTTTCTAATGCTGGAATTGAACTATAATGATGTGTTAAGACATCTGTATCTTCCATTTACATCTTGTTAACTATATATGCAATGTTATAAAACTTTTGGTGTTTCATGTGTTAAAGGGTATTCNATAATGTTAATCACTATCAGGGTTAAAATAACACTATCATAAATATACTTGAAGGCTGCAGAAACAAGCACAAACTCCCCTGTCATGGAACAATAGGAACTAATATTTTGTGAAAGATTTCTATCTGTTTTCTTTTTTGTGTGTACAGAGAGGATGCTATACTCTTACCCTATGGGGTAGATAATGTTCCTCTTCAGTCAAAGGTCATTTGACAGTCTCACTAGGAAGTCTGGAAATTTTAACAATCTCTGTAAGATTTCCTCATTGTTCATTATCCTATCATGCTTTTTTGAAAGACATAGTATAGATTCTGCAGTAATTTCATGGTTCATATTAACCACAGGAAAGAATTAGAAGATATTTAATTCTCAATAACATCCCAGTAAATGACTTTATGATGGCTAGTTCCACATGGCTTCTGGCTTTTTAGTACCAGCATTCTCCATTAAGCCAAGTTGAGTTTTGTTACCAGTGTGAGCTGTGTGGACTCATGGTTCATTTTTTTATCTGTGAAGGAGTCCAAACTCAGCTCAAACTGTAAAAACTTATTGTAGACAACATTTACATTTTTTTGATGTTAGCACAAGTCCCAAAGTTGGGACTTGGAAATACTATTATTAAGCCCTTGCTGGATTAATGGATGTTTCAACTGTGCTGCATAAAAATTCTGCTAGTAACAAAGAAGTAAACTGAGCAACTATTTAGTATTCCTTTAGTCTGAGACTTGCTATCCAGAGAAAGGATTGAAGACAATTAACACAGTAGAAAATAAGTAGTGTCATGAATGTTTTTCATAGTAACATCATGTGTTTATGCTAGACCGCTTTATAGATCTTTGTGTTTTGTTTCTTATGATTTTAATCAAAATCTTGGAGTGAGAAAACACTCAGCTTTTTGAACTGGCATGTATTAATTGCAATTTTTCTCTGGAATGAGTCATACTTTTTTGAAGACTCTCTTTTCTGCCTCAAAAGTTATGAAAACCTTCAAAATCTAAACTAGAAGGTGCTTGGGTTTGAATGGTACACTGCAAATATCCAACAGAATTCCTTTTACCAAGTCCTGCTCCGATCTCCAGCTATCTGAAGAGGTTTTAGATCCACCATAAAAAAAGTAAATGCACAAAAATCTATCCAAGGTTGCATTTTCGTGCACAGTTGATCACTTTTCTGTTATTCTTAGAGTTCTGTGAACATGATTCGTAATAGGCAAATTCATAACATGCCCAGGATCATTGTTCTCACATACAACTAAGATTTTGTCCATGTGACCTTGGAGAACAAAGAAACACTGATGGGCTGTGTGAGAAAGAAAAGTTGAAAGTGTCACAAACTTTTTAATGAAGCCAAACATTTTTAAACCTTGTGTTGTGATCTGGTTTTCATACAGTGTAAACTGTTTAAGCAAAACCTTACAATTCTGAAGATAATAAGTATTCATTCCCATCAGCCTGTGAAAGTAAAATTAATTTTTGAATTTTTCGCATAATCAATCTTTCCCTCTTGGTTATAACTTTCTTATGCTCACCTGCATAATCCCTTCCTCATCCATGTTCCTTGTCTTTCTCAAAAGTCTGCTTTTGCTCCAATATATGCAGTGAACTAAGATGATTTAAATATGAATAGCAGTTCATTTTTCTCCTCACCTATCCACTTGCTGATCTCTTTACAATACTGAAATCTGGATTACAGGTGATTCTTTTTACCTGAAAATATCTCATGGATGCAAGTGTTTATAAATAATAGTTTTTAATTAAATGTTCTCATATAAATTAAAGCTGTGGAGTTAAATTTCTTCATATGACAATAGTTTTAGAGACATTTTGCTCAGTATGTTTAAAACATCACTATATAAAATTAAGTTTTGTTCCAGCTTTTTCTCCACTTCCCATATTTTCTTTCTACAGCAATAAAGAAAGAATAGGGGGAAATTGCAGAAAAAAACTGAAATTAAGAGAGAGAAAATTAAAATTACTGAGTCCTAATTTTGGACCATTTCTAAGATGCAATTGACAGTTGTAATTTTTTTTAAATCTATATAATGNTGTGATTAGTGAAAGGAATATTTGTCGAGGTATTTGCAGTTTCTATTAAATAACAGCTCAGTAACAATTTATATTTGTTTGTTTTTTTGTTTTTTTGTTTTTTAAATTGCTGTAGCAGAAGGGGGGAAGAAATATACATGCAGTATAGGTCTGACTGAATGCATATTGAAACTTCTTTCTAATGCTGGAATTGAACTATAATGATGTGTTAAGACATCTGTATCTTCCATTTACATCTTGTTAACTATATATGCAATGTTATAAAACTTTTGGTGTTTCATGTGTTAAAGGGTATTCAATGTTATTAAATGTTCATTGTATCAAGAATGAAATAATTATGTGCACATCAGTGAAATCTGATGCATTGTTATATGTCTGTTAGAAATTTTGTGCGCTCGCTCTATCACGTATAGGCTTAGAAAATGCATATGCTGACCTTCTCAATACTGTTGTTTGTTGTGAAATGTTCTACATATTCTTTAGTAGAGTGACGCAGCCCGGGAGGAAGAAAGGGTTTGCCCACAGAGCTGAGGTAGTGAAGAGTGGGCCTTTATTAAGGTATTGCACTGGCTTATATAGGGTTTGGAGAGAAGGTGCTGGAAGGTGGGTGGAACTTGGGCAGAGCATGCAAACAAGGAACATATAAGGGCAAAAAGGGGATGGTTCAACCAAGGGGAGGAAGGATTAACCATACGTGGGATGACCAAATATAGTAGCACTGCCATGCAGCAGTAGGAAACCAATCAGGGAAAAGGGAATAACATGGGGTACAAAACCATACAATTTTTCTCAGAAAAAACAGGTAAAACATGGCTTAACAATCACAGACTCTAAACCCAATGACAAAGGGACCACAACACTTATATAAATGTAGTGTAAACGTGTTCTTCAGGTATTTCACAGACCTCTTCTTGTATGTCGTTCTCTTTTTTCCACTTCTTATAGGCACTTCACTCTTGGCCCCTGACAGTAGAGTCTTTTGGGAAAAGGAGGAAAACATGCCATTTTTATTTTAAATAGCATGAAGGTAAAAAAACAAGTGGAACTCAAATGAATCACCATTCAGATTAAATAAAAGAATATCCTAGTTGAGAATATATGTCAGAGTACTACAATTTCCTTGGAAAGGTAATGACAAGGAATCACGGTGGATGACTGCCTCAAATATTTGCAATGTTTTTGTGATTTGTTATTTTATAAGTATCCATCATGAAACACATAGAGAAGGTAGACGCCTCCAGGGCACAGATAACCTCTCAAGATGCTGCTTAGCCATAAAACTCAATAAAAAATTACCGAAAGCAAGAATTTTGAGATTAAGTCATCTGCTTAATTATATTTTCCTGACCTTCCTTGTACATCCAATGCTCTTAATGTTTGCTGGGTGCTGACATTAACAATTGTGACATGAAGAATATATGGTCACTTTTCTGGTAAAGCTCTCAGTAAAATGGGAGAAAAATCTGTTATTTTCTCCACTTTAATACTGTGCAATATTTCCTTGCCCATTTACCTTCTAATGGTAATGTTCATCAATACCCAGAAGAGACCTTAAAATTGGAAACGTCTGTTCTTATTCATCTATAAATGTGTTAAATAAGAAATATTGGTTTGAGAAATCTATAATCACAGTATATGACTCTGATTTTTATTTCCATTTTAGACAGAACAAACTGTTTTTCAGCAAATACTTTGATTTCCCTTTTAATTATTCACCTTTCTAAAAACAACCAAGAGTTCCTTCCCAAATAATCCCCACTACACATATCTGTTTCAGTTCCTTCCACCTCAGTGTCTCCCCTCCAGGTCAGCTAGGAATAAATTAAAATAAAGCTTGATTTTTTTTTGTTTGCAAACTTTAGAAATTATTCCAAATTACTCCTTATTCCCAACAATTGCTACTCCCAAAGAAGCAAGTAAGAAGCAAATAGACAGAATTTGACTGCAGATTAGTCTTATGCAGAAGAGAGCACCTTTTCTTTCAAGTGCAGTTACAATGCAATGTAATATTTTGTGTGGCTGAAGGCCAAAGCTGCTGAGGATGGAGCTTTGCCCAGCTCTTCAATATGTCTGCTTTCTTCTTCATTCTCCCTTGTCCATCCACATTTCATACATGCTTCCAATGGCAATAGCAGAAGGATGCCAGGAATAGTATTGAAATTAAAATACTCAGAAACCTTTACACTGTCCTGGTGCTGCAAAGGCTTTCCCTGAAGTTTCACTCTGTTTCAAAATGACGGCAAGCAAGTGGACACCACCACAGCTGCTGAGCATCGTCTATGTGCTGGCAGTAATACCTAAGCAACATTATTTTCCAAACAGNTGAATCTTAAAGGTTATAAAAATGTCTCTGAAGTGTAAGGATTGTTATAAAAGTAATGATAAATATATTTATATAATTTAGAAATACAAAATAATACAAACATTATGTAAACCAAACATGTATTACAAAGGATTTGCCACTTGACCAATACCAGCTTTCCAAATCAGCTTCACAATGTCAGTATTCAGTCAGGGATCAAACACAGGTAGCTGGATGCCAAAAATTAATGTGGGAAAAGAAGGAAAAACAGCTGTGTAGCAATAGGATGCAGTGTTCCAATTATATGGGGTATGTGACAAAATGACACAAGTAAGGTGGACAAGGTGGGCATAGGGTGGGATGGAGAAGACAGAGATGCGGGGATTCACCTAGGAAAGGGCTGCCTGTTGTGTGATGGCTAATAGCTCTGGGAAATCAGTCCTGTGATTAAAAAGGAGAGGATCAAAAGAAAAAAATGTGACTGCTGGATGTGGGCTAGAAACTTGGGTTTCACCCTATGTGAGGGCTCCTCAAAGGAAAGTCCTTTTTGGTGCATGATGTGAGATTCACACCATGCACTGCATGGCTAGATCCCCTTTATACATTTTAGGAGTCAGTGGTCAGACTAATATGCCAGAGATGCTTTTGGAGGGATATTTTACTACTACTATTCATTTTGGCCCAATGGAAGTGTAAAAAGACAAGAAGCATATCAGTGGAACACCTGAAAATTAGAGAGAGGGGACACCTGAGGAAGTAAGGTATTTCTAATCAGATTCCTCTCCTTGGCGTCTTGTACATGAAGGTAGAATACATATGGCAACTTTTCACCATCCTCTGCCAGCAAATAATACAGATGACTTCCTCCACCCGAACAATGGCTTCTTTTCCACCCAGTGCCTTGACAGATTGCACACAACTCCTGGCCCAGATGGACTACCGATGCAAAACTGTGCAAGCAAATACTCTACTGAGGCAAAATTCAAGTAAGACAATGTCACCTGCACACATTTTCCAGAAGAAATTTGGAACAAAAGTATCTGCTCCACTCCTATATGCATGTACATTACACAGAAACAGAGCAAAGCTGTCTTTCCCCATTTGATGTCAGAAGGAATCTTGGATAAATCACCTGACACTGCTGAGTGGTGAGATATTAACTTTATGTTAATAATGAAACTAACATAAATAATGTGAAGCAGTAACATGAAATTTTTTAACAGGCTTGTGAAAATAGCCTAAATGTCTGGGCGGAAAAGCCTAACTCAAAAGCAAACTAAATATTACTGTAGTGATACTGCTAAAAAATGAAATATTTCCATAAAAAGGAACAGTTTTATCCCCTTAAGATCTCTAGACAATAAATTGATGTAAACATATTCTGGCTTTACCTGTCTACCATTTTGCTGAGGAAAGGGGAGAGGAGGAGGAGCTGGTTAGTGCAGCTATGAAGGAAAATTTGGGAGGCTACAGTGGTTATAGGAAGTACCAGGTGAGGAAACAAGTGGGGGAATCTAGGAGTGTCATTGGCCACATTTCTTATATTCCTGGAGGAAGTTTATTGAAAATTTCCCCACTGTTTCACTTTCAGTGTCCTAAGATAGTTAACTATAAAGGCAATCTCTGGAAATCTCTAGTCCAACCTCCTGCCTAAACTGGGCTTAGCCACAGTGTCAGACCATGAATTCCCATTGAATTATGGCACAAACAGAGCTGTAAGTGTGAAGCAGACACCTCTCTAGGAAAAGTGAAGCCCAAGTTGCTTTTAATTACCTAAGTGTTTGTTTAATAAACAAACAAGCCCAGAAGCATATTGGAGATACCTTGAAAGTGAAAAGGTGTTTTAAACCCTTTACTGGCATTCTCCAGATGTTTTGACACACATTTCTCAAGATTTCTGAGTGGTGAAAGGTATCTTTTCCCAAATAGTTACAGTTCTACAGAGGCATTCAGGAGAAAGTGGAAAGAAAAGGAATAATGTTGGAGTAGAAGTGTACAAGACAGGAATTGTGACCTATTTAATAGTTGCCAGGGTCTTCAGTGAAATATTAGCCTGAATTGTTTATTTGGAATAGGATTATTATTTTACTGAAAACTTTTATTGAAAAAATTATGTGCTCTCAAAGTCAATTTTCATTAATTCTTTTTGCATTTCCACTGCAATTTTCTAGACAGCCCTTCTTCTCTCAAAAGACAAACTTTTCCATACCAAAATTGGCATCATCAACTACAGGCATTTCCCTTTTGTGCTCTTTTAAAGGAGTAATTCAACTACTAAATGTTAAAAGAAGGGCTACCTGTACTGTATTTCATTTGCCACCCAAATCACACCAAGCAGAACTGGCGACCTTGATTAGAAGTCGGTTTAGCTACATTTGCAGAGCAGTCCAGTGGGCAAGGCTCCAGAAACTCCCAACAAACTGCAGTAAATGTCATTTGTCCTTTCCCCGTTTGGCTATTTGCGCATGCTGTCTTTGGCACTGGTCCTCCAGATGTACAGCCTGCAGATGAGACATGAGTAAGTTATATAAAACAGATTGTCTGTTACATGCTCCTGCACATTAAAGTGAAGGTAAGATTACAGCAAACATAAACCTAGAAACCCTAGATAGAAAATAGCATAATAAAAGAAATTAAAACACCAACAAAAGACTTCATACTAATTCTCTGCCTACAAAATCTCTGAGGACCCTAAATGTGCCCAAATACTATGGTTTCTGAGTTGTGTGAAAGCCTTCGCTGGTCTGCATCCATTCCTATTAACACAGCTAGTTTAAAATCTGTGGAAATATATTTACTCTATGGTGGTGAAGAGATATCCAGGTAAAAACTTGAATAGTTTCATGACCCAAAATAAATTCTCTTGTGAGAAAAGCATGCCACTTGATATCACAAAAGTCTTGTATTCTGCTAAAGCAACACAGGGACTATAATTATACCGGGTCTCAAAGTAATGGGATGCAAAGTGATGGAAAAAGTGCTTCTTGATTCCTCGCCTCTGCTGAAGACTCATTACAAGGGTAAAAACCAGAATGTATCAGACTTAAAAAAGAGTAAATAGCACCGACAATGCCACTATCAATTCTTAGTTCCATGAAGCAAAAATTCAGCTGCCAGACCTCTGGTACGGTCCATTTCAGCACTTATTGCTTTCACTGAAGTACTGTGCTGTTTTTGAACACTTGCCCACGCATTTCTGTAGGTCTGCCATGGTTTAACCCAAGGCAGCAGCCAAACCCCACACAGCCGCTCACTCGCTCCCTCAGCAATGGAATTGGGGAGCAAATCAGAAAGGTAAAAGCCATAAAACTCATGGGTTGAGACAAAGCCAGTTTAATTGGGAAAGCAAAAGCTGTGCACACAAGTAAAACAAAACAAGGAATTAATCCACTGCTTCCTGTGGACAGACAGGGGAGAGCAGGGCCCCATCATGTGTAATGCTGACTTGGGAAGACAAATACCATCACTCCAAATGCCCCTGGTTTCCTTCTTTTTCCTCCAATTTATATACTGAGCCATCATATGATGCCATATGATCTAGTATATTCCTTTGGTCAGTTGGGGTCACCTATCCTGGCTGCATCTCCTTCCAGTCTCCCACGCACCTCCTGCCTCCCCATCAGCATGGCAGTATGGAAAGCAGGAAAGGCTGTGGCTCTGTGTACCCACTGTTTAGCGGTATCAAAACCATCTCTATTATCATCACTGCATTCGCCACAAATCCAAAGTATAGCCCCATACTATCCATGGTGAAGAACATTAACTCTACTCCTGCCAAACCCACCACAGGGTCTTAGAATAGCTTCCTTAACTTTTCTAGGGACGTGCCTCTTCAAAAAATCATAAAGTTAAAGTGATGTGTTTATGATGTTTTCAACTTTGATTTCAGTTCAGTAATTGTCACAAATATACTCCTAAAAATGATTGTCTGTGACATCTTCCATATTTGTTCTATTTCAATGTTCTTTCATATTTAATTTGCTCAGTTTGAAAGCTAGAAGGTGCATTTTCCTGCAGACAGCAAGCTCGACCAGGGACCTGAAAAATCAAGCTGAGATCTTTTTGCCTCTTAAGTTGTTTGTAGCTACAAACTTGGCAGCTTGAACTCAACTGACAATTCAGTTGAGGATGAGTAAGGTGGGATGACACCCTGCTCATTAGTTTGTTCTTCTAACAATATTTTTGCACAAGCAAACTGAAGAGATTAGAAGCTATGAAAATGCAGTTTTTCTTCTGTTTATTCTAAACAAGTGACTTCCACTGACAGTTATCTGCTTCTTGCTGATGAGTTTATACTGACCGGAGTTTTTAGTTAGAGTGTTTAGACATCTGCAAAACACTGCAGAAGTACTAATTATTGAATATATTGATAGTATCTTGTGCTTGCAGTGGTTTAGTATTTTGGTGGATTTTTGAAGTTGGATGTCTTCCACTCATTCATACCTCACATCCCTGTAGTTGCACTGTGCATGCTGGATGCTTCTCCTTCTGAAGGTGCCCAGCATGGGCCTTGGAGCCAAATTCTTTCCTTGCAACCATCATAAAAGAAGATGTAATCCCATCAATTCTGATCAACAAGGCACATTATTTTTTGGCACTAAGCTGCACAGATGATGCAGAATCACCATATATGGTGGGTTGGAAGGGACCCACAAGGATCGACAAGTCCCAACCTTAGCACTGCACAGGACCATCCCCAAGAGTCACACCATGTGCCTGAGAGCATTGTCCAAATGCTTCATGAACTCTGGCAGGCTTGGTGCTGTGAACACTGCCCTGGAGAGCCTTTTGCAGTGCCCAGCCGTGTCTTTTTCTAATATCCAACCTAAACCACCCCTGACATATCTTCAGGTCATTCCCTTGAGTCCTGTCACTGGTCACCACAGAGAAGAGATCAGTGCCTATGATTATGTTTTGTCAATTTCAGACATGGCTATTAAATTGTTCATGGTTGGAAGATGGAGAACTATTTCAAAATGGAGGAATAGGCAAAATGTGTGTGTTTTATCAGTGGTACTTCTAGTTCAGGAGAGTATTTTATGACGTGGAGCTACAATATAGGGAGAACATGCAGGTTGGTTCTTCCCTATGGAGAGTCCATCTTGTGCTCCAGAAGGTTAAAAGCATAAGGAAGGAAACCTAACAAATACAGCAGTAAACCACAGGCAGAAACTATGAAAGACTATATTTAGGCTGTTCATTCAGGGTTCCCAAAATAAATGAATTTGACTGGTAGTACTCAGATGTAACAAAAATTTGAAAGAGTCTGAGCACCCTCAGTAACTCTGGGGTCTTGATAAAGAGTGGGTCTAGGTACATTGTTGAAAATGCGTCATGTTTTCTCTCCAGTTATGGGACTTAAATGTCAATAATTTGTGGAAGAAAAATTTTTCTGCTTGGTATTTTCCTGTATAGTTCCCTTCAACACATCTTGCCATGAAGCTTATTTTCATGACTCCGATTAAGCAGAAACATTGATAGATAAATTCAAATCTTAATATGAGCTTACACAAGACAGGAAGAGGGCAAACCAGAGCATTTATTTATACCATAATTTAGTTCTAATTTTGGTTTTCCCCATTACAAACTCTTAGACTCTGTTGCATAAGCAAATGCAAGTCTTTTATGCTGTTATAAAGGACCTGGTTCCCTCATTTGAAATTTGCCACATTAATTTTCTTTTTCAATGTAACCTTGCCTTTTTATTTGTTTGCTGAGTGGCAAAAAGGATAGAAGAATCATTAACAATTTACTATACTGTTGTACAAGGACAGTTTATGCAGTCTTTTATGGAATTATACAAACATTTTCAATAAAATAAAGGAAAACACGTGTTCTGATAGAGAAGGTAGAAGTGTGCGAATCACAGTGTGCCAACAGATAGTTCCAGATTCTTTAACTGTAAAACAATCTCATACCTCTAAACGTTATTTTTCTATCTCCGTGTTCTAGGCCTGAATAAAATTAATTTCTTGGAAGTATTAAAAAAGTGTACCCTTGGCTCAGTGCAGTGCACTCCAGAATATTCACAAAATTCATCTGCTAATATACAAAATTCATAAATACAGGCAATGCCTCTGTTAAATAAAGTGTTCAGGAAATAGGAGGTCACTTTTGTGTGATTATAGTCTTTTTAAAAGGTTCTTTCATGAGGCTGCAGCACACAGTAAATTATTACAGTACCTTGTACCTCATTAGCTGTATATTATGGAAACCTACCTAAGCTGCTACCTCTGGATTCATTAAAATAGCAAATGATTAAAACAGGGGGAGAAACTTCATCGTGTCTTTGCAATTAAATTGATGTTGTAAGAATGGTAGAAGTGTACAGTTTTTCCATTTCTTTGGCTGTAATTTAAAAGATCCATATGACATGCAGACTGATGAATAATTCATGATTCATTTATTAGCCTGGTAACCCTATTGCTGGCCTCATAAAAACGAGTGTAATAATTTTTTCTTTATTGTGAGGCACTGGAGATCTCTGTGCATGTGTATGCACATGCACATGTATTTTTTGTGGCCACATATCTCAGTGCATGTTTGCGTATGTATACATTGTTTAAAAATTAAGGTTCTCCAATCATTTCTATTGTATAGTATATGCACAGGCTACATTGTAGGTAGGACCTCACACATACATCAGCAAAGAGGACCACAATGCTAAAGCTCATCAGTATGAGACCAGTTTTCTCAGGGGCTGGCATTTTCACACAGTCACTAAAGAGCAGCTCAGCTCCAGACCATCATGCTCATAGCACAAAAGCCACCTAGTTATCCTTGCTCATTGTAGCATAAATATAGGAACAAACCCAACAAATGCCTTCCTGAAAAACAGCAGATAAAAGAGAAATGAAAGATGGATATATTTTAGTTCTTCCCTGGGTTTTGTGCACCAAACTTGTGACAGTAAGGCAAAAGAATTGTTTTTGAAGGAAATTTTGCTGGAAGCGCTTTAAGTATTGAAAAGATAAAAAATAGACCTGAACTGAAATTAAAGCCAGTTTCCTCTTATGAACACAGCGGACAATCTCATCAGTACCTATCCAATATTTTTCTATCAAAAACGGTACTCTGACAAAAGCAAAACCTCTTGCTGAAATAATTTAATTGCAACACCACTTTGCAAGAGAAATGGAAAAGAATAAATATGGTTGAACAGATGTTTTGAACTTTTCTGTTTCATGTGACCTTAGTAAGTTGAAAATACTAAGAAGACATTTATTCAATACAATTTAAATTAAACATTTATATTATTATTTTATTAACTGACGTGGGTTTTTTCCTCCTACCATTTAATTTTACAAGAAATTTCTCAACCCTCAACTTCATAACTATTTGTACCCTTTACAAGGAGATGGCAAATACAGAATCTATGTTGCGAATAAGCACTTGTTTTGCTTCACAGATGTGTATATAGAGTTAGAATTCCTAATCTGGTATGCCCTATTGTCTACAGAGAGGGAATCAGATAAACGCCTTTCAGAGTACCAGGAAGGGCAGGCAGAAAGAGAATAACCCAAACCAGTTACCCAGGTTTGTTCAGTAGGATGAGACTTTTCACACCTCCATGAGTCAGCACAACCGTGCTGCATACCCAGCATACACCTGGCAGCCTGAGGAAAAGCTTTTCTTGAATTTCTTCTTATAAATAAAAGTATTTATGATGCTGTTTCATTACTACAGCCATTAAAACACGGCTAGAAGTAAAATCTTTATTGAAAGCAATAAAAAATAACTTTCAATAAAAACTTTTAATTAATTATTCTTTCAAAGCATATGTCAAAACCTGCATGCTAAAAAAGTGGATTTATTTTACAGGAAAAATTGACCAGCCACCATTCACCTGCAAATGCAGTAATCATAATAATTGCTGAGCACCGAAGATATTGTTTTCTCGTGTCAGCAAAAATGCCGTCACTGATGCCCTTTCACAAATATTGAAGCTACTGTGACATCTATATTTTNTCAAAAGCTGAAGACAAACTGCTGTGTTAGGAGTAACACTGTTGAGCATTAGGTGTCCTAACATGATTTTTCAGTAAAGATGCAGAGGTTCCCAGAGATCTCCTGTAGAATGCATGTTCTGATTAAAGAGCTGAGATTACCTGTATTCCATCCTGCAAAACTCTGGGCAAACACTTCAGACTTTGCGTACCTTCCCACAGATCCTGTTCCATGTGGCTGGGAAAGCTCCAAACATTAATCTAAATACGTGCCTTAATCCAGTTTTATGGATACCTTTACCTATTTGAGTCATGTCCAAGACATCCTCCCTCAAAATGACACAGTGCTCAACACTGTTTCTTAAAGACTGTTTCTCTTCATCTCAGGTAGTCTGGAGCTTTATCTAGTTCTGTGTATGGCTGAAATCTGTACAGAGGGATCCTGAACAATAGCAAGTCATTGAGCTCAAGCACTGATAACAGCAGAAAGAAACTACTGGTTTTCAATTAGCCTTCATTTTCAGCTGCAGCATCAGAAGCCCTTTACCCTTCCTCCAATACTTATGGTGTATTACCAGCCATTTAAAAGCTCTGTCTTCAGGCAAACTCCAATAGCTGCCTACTGTGGGATGCAAGTCTCCACTACCAATTTTTTTTTTCCTCAATGGTGTTTGAGTGTGTTTTTTGTTTTTGAAGAAACCAAGTGCATTTGAAGGGTGAGCAAATCTTTTGACACAGCACAGCTCAGTTCAGTGTTACACGTGCAAAATCAGGAGAACCTGCATTGTGGGTGCTACAGCACATTTCAAAGACAAAATTTTTAGGAACACTTTACAGGAAAAATGAAAGCAATTGCACAAAACTAGATAAAACCTGCAGGTAGAATGGATCAGTGGTTTTGTGTCAAAGGGAAGTTCTATATATCTAGCATCTACTTTTAATTGAAGATCCTTTCACCTAGCTTCTAGCTGCCTCAGGGAGCTTTTATCGATCTGTATATTCCCACTGTGAAAGTGCTGAGCATGAAAGAAGTCTTATGTGTCTTTAACGCTACCAGTAGGGAGCATGATGAGTAATGCCCACTCCCTGCTTTGCCAGGCACTGACTCTTGTACGTTTTTATTAGAAGACAATCTGTAGCCCAGTTCCATGGTGGATTTCAAGCCTAGATAGCTAATTTTTATTCTACTGTCCTTTCTCGCAGTTGTTGTATTTCTTGTGCAGCGCTTTGGGACCTTGTGTGAAGGGCACTATATAAGTATAGGGATTGGACTGACTGAGTAATTCTTTTTGACTTCATCAGGCTGTTAATCCTACATGCCTGTGGTGATAAACCCAGAAAATCCCAGATAATCCTATATAATATTCAGCCAGGACTGGCAACAGCTATAAATACATATCAAACTGTCAAAAACCATTACCATTTAGACTACTCTACGGTCCTTCCCAAATTACATTAGAATATCCAGGTTTGACTTCAGCTCTTCCCCACCACTCCTGCTTTCTTCTTTCTTAATGACAGGGTGCTGCCTGTAGCTTAGTTTGCCAGCTTAATAATGCATGTTTCCTGCACACCTGCCTTTTTACTACAGCTCTGTGTTTACCCTAGTCCTCCTTCTGAATGACTCACAGGCACAGTGAGTAGCTGCAGTTTCTGTGCATAAGCAAAGAATTTTTGGCATTTTCAAAACTAAAGCATTCCACTGCCAGAAGGCTTCTGTTTACCACACAGAACAAATGTTGTTACTACTGCAATTCCAAAACTGCAACTGAAATACATCCTTTTTTGAAAGTGATGTTTTAGTCTTAATGTCTAATTAGATACATAACAAAATAACAAAAAGGTTTCTTGTTTGTTTTTTTTTTCAATTTTATCTTAGCTAATAGTCACAAATAAATAGCAGTTTAGCATCTGCATTGTTCCACAGGAGCCCTATACTGAATAAAATTATAATTATCACAAAAATGTTAGTCCTTCTGATAAGATGAAAAGTCCATACTGCCTCCAAACTGCCTACCTGTCCTTCTCCCCATTTTACAAGAGGGAAATAGTAATCAATACAAGGAAATATGTATCTGATAACCCCTTCACTGGGTAATTACACCAATGTAAATTGGGGGATGTCTCTGCTTGGCTCAGTAGAAAGATCTCCGCAACAAGATGTGATTGTATAGTACTTGGACTCTGAAAAAGGACTCGGAAATATATAAGAAGTGCATGATGCCCCTGTTTTTAGTGCAATTTTTTTTTTTCATTCAACTGTACATACACAGGTTCAGACAGGTAATTACTCAGGCTGATCAGAGAAAAACTGCAAATGAAACACTGCACACCAGAAGCTCTTGAATGAGATCAGTTCTTAAAACATAGCCCTGTTTTAAAAACTTAAAATAGTGTTTTCTCAACTGAATGAAGTTCAGATTTTACTCACCTATCTGCTTTCTATCTAGAAATTTTCTGCCACATGTCGAGAAATAAAAGAGTGGCTAGTCATTTCTGGCCTCCTAATCTAAAGTATTGCTATAGCTCCTCACTTTTGAGTTTCCCACTGTCATTGCTGTACTATATTTCGTGTCTTCATTTTTCCAGGACTGAGCACATTTAATGGGTCATGTACTAAAAGAGCTGTACCCCTGAACAGGCTAAAGGGAATGCTAGCTGCAATCAAATTCCTGCTGGTGGAGCATCTTCTGATGGTGGATCCTCCTCACCTGCATGGAGAGGAATTAACATTCTGATACTTCCTTCCATTCCCCCCACCAACTAACTACAGCCTCACTCTTCTGTTCTTTCATTTGCTCTGTAGATCATTTAACTTTAACACTGAAGACAAATCAGCCAGAAATTAATTACTTGCTCTTTTCATTTTCCTAAAAATGGGAATTTGACTCTGTAATGCACTAATGTTTGCAGATGTTGGATTGCAGCACAATCTAATGTCATGCAGTGGAGCCAATGGAGGCATAGTAAGATACCTGGGAAACTGAGAATATCATGGTGTTCAATCCAGGTACTTCTACACAGCATGTGAACATATAGACTTGTGTTAATGTACTGGTAATGATATCACTACTTTCCTGTTCAATAATGACATCACTACTTCTGGGTTTCTCACCACTCTGAAATTATGTCTGCTCTTGCAGTCACTAAGGGCACATCACCAGTGCAGCCTGGTTCATTACAAGGAAGGCACTGTGCCTTGAAAACCGTGACCATTCACACTGGTATTCTGCTGAAGTAAAGGTCATTTCACAATATTTCATGATGGCATCTAATTTGCTTCAAATGGTCCTTACCTAAATATGAAGGTCGAGAGATGCATAAAATAATGCATGATGATGGGGAAACTAAGACCAAGATCCCGAGAAACATCATAATGTCTTAGTACATACAAGAACAGTGCTGTCTAATAGCAGCTACTGTCTCTATCTGACATAGTCAATGAAGTAAGGAATAAAATGTGACTTCGAGGAAGAAAACAAAATGTGGCTTCACATTCTGTATGAGCAGAGAACTAGGGGATGAATCTGTAGTTTCTGGTCCTGTATAGGATGTGAAATAAGTCCTTTTAATTTCAAATGTTCTTACCTCAGAGTAGCTGGGTTCCTACTGAAGGGCATTTCTGAAGAAACTGTATGAAGACTGAAAAGTACTCAAATGTGGGTCAAAAGGCAAATTGTGACTATGACCAGCTAAAAGCTTTGCACATCCCCAGGTTATCAAGCTTCAGATTCATTGGTATTTTTTGAGTCAATGCAATAAGATGAAAAGAAAGGAGATAACGCTTGCTGAGAGGACTTAAGGTTGTATTTAATGTTCTGTGGTTTTTTGCTCATGTATGCATTAAAGGCAGGGGTGTGGTTACAGGCAAGGCAATATGCTGTGTTAATTTTCAGTTCACAATTTAGATCTTCTCTTTCTCATGAAGCTCTGTGTATGTTTGCTTTGCAAGCCTTTGAAGTACTATCAGACATCTTAGGTTTAACTAAACAGAGAGAAAATGCATAGACTTTTACAAAATGGAGACATTTTGTTTGCTCTTTTAAAGATGAGAGGCTTTCTGGCTTTGTTTTGTAAATACAAATACATGTTGGACTTCGAGTTCTTAAGCATCTGTATTTTTTTGCTCAGTGGTCCCTCATCATACTCTATAAACAAAAGAGAAGATATTATTCTCTTCTTGAAGTTGAAGACATGGATACAGAGATTGTCAGTGATTGCACCATGCTCCTTCAAGAAGAAAATGATAGGTAGGGAATTACATTTCTTGTTACCAAGATCCTCCTAGCAGCCTGCTGCAGTGCAGANGTTTCCAATTCTGCCTTTCTACAGATTCAGAAACTGCTCTTTGAATCAAAAAGATAAACCATATCAGAGTATGCCCTCAGACTGCTTTCTCTCCTAAGGATTTATTTCTGCCTTCTATTAAGGGTCTTCTTAAATGAGAGCAAATAAAATTCTGTAGGTCATACACAGTTCCTTACGGTTAAGGAAATACTTAGCATGTTGTTTCTGTTACTAATTTTAGCACCGGTGTCCTATAATGATACACTGTGAAATTCAATTACTTACTTGTCTATTAGAAGACAAAAACTCTTCCTCTCTAACCCCCGCACACACAGAGTGTGTTTAGTTAATTCACACTACATTGTATCGGCTAGGCTTCTCCACGGACACCCCC
>VWZG01010653.1:2896-14445 GCA_013396735.1 Grallaria varia
AGAACAACAAACCTCACCAAAGCCTAAAATTTAAACTACCACAAATGTCTAGAAAGAAATTCAAGAATACTTTAAATTTTTGGAACTTTATTTTGAAGTTATGAACTTGCTACTGTTACAAGCCTGGGGAGGGAGCTATAGCAATGACTATTCATACCATTATGTCATCTGAAGATGTCACTCTGCCTATAAAGTGTGTGAAGTTGGAGAGAGAGGCTTGCCACAGGTCAGAGTTGCTCCTGGGTCTGAGCCGCTGCCGGTAACTGTCCCTGCCTTGCTGGGATAGCAGCTAAACCAGGAGCCATCGCTGCACCGCCAGCAACCATTCCTTCCTCGCTGGAGCAGCAACAACGCCAGGAGCCGCTGTCTTTCTGTGCCATGGCAGAATCAAAGCAGCCTGGGCAGTCATCCCTGCTCCAGTCACCCCACCATGGTCTCACCAGCGATTGGAGCCTCCGGGGGCAGGGCATAGGACTGTGGAAACCAGTTTGCCATCACCCTTGTTCTCCTGAGCTAGGGTGGGAGCCCCTCCTGTTTTGTTTCTTGCTTTGCCCTGGGGGCTGGAGGGAGGGGAAGACTAGAAACATTTCTCTCTCTACTGTTGATTCGAACCATTCTGTTGGTATTGTTTTTCACTACTATTTTTCCTTAGTAGTAAACTGTCATTTTTTCTCTGATAACCTCTTTTTTTTTTTTTTTTTTTCCCCCCTCTCTATATTAGGGAGGGAATAAAAGGGGAATTTCTGCCCCAATATTTATCTTTAAACCAAGAAAAAACTCGATATATTTACCTTTCAAATAGAGCAATCAACCGGATAATGCTGCATAAATGATCATATCATATAAAGAGACTTCTGATGGTAAAGGGATGGTTAACACTTGAATCAGAAAAGGGTTTAAATCAAGAAGGGTTGTTTTATTGAAACATATGTTGACTGACTTTAACAACTGGACTTAGCACAAAGGGAATCAGCTGGAGAATAAGCATGAACTATGAACATCAGAACTTTAGCTACTCTGAACATGATGATCAGGAATAGTTCAAAGCACTCAAAAATCTTTACCAGAAGAAAATTTGAGTCCGTGGGTCTTCAAAGCATTCATAACACTATGAGGTAAATATCTGCCTGAGCAGTATCAAACATCCTTTTGTAGATCCAGCCCTCTGAGTGGGGGCATCTACCAATGGAAATGTGTAACCCAAGAAGGACTTGTTTGGGCAGAGGGGCTTGAAGGTATGCACGCATACCAAGATAAAATATAGACACGTTTAGAGCTCATTTGGATACTGGAGTCATCCATTGTGCTTTGAATGTATTTCATTAACTTGCTAAGTCAGGAACCAACTGAGAAATCATCTTTTAGACAGAAGGTTAGACTTCAAATCAAGAGATGTGTGTTCATTTCCTGTAAACACTCTTCACTGGCTTTGTGTAACTGCATTTTTTTATTTTTCTTTTTTAAGTGTTAAATGGGAGCAAAAATTGTTTCCTGAATGGGAAAGTTTTTGAGGAGTTTCAAGACTTGCAGTTCTGGATGAGGGAAAAAAGCCTGAATGAATAGAAATGCATTCAGAAAGAGTATGAGAAGAGACATGATCTGCCTGCAGAAAAAAAGGGAAATAGGTACAGAGAAGTGAATTTTTTTTATGCAAGTAACATAAAATAAGCTACATTTGTCCCTGAAATACTTCTAGTGTGTGACTTTCAGGAAATGCTGGAGGCCTTAAAAAGTATCTGTTTTTCTTTAAATTAGGAAGGAAAAGACAAGGGAAAGGATTCATTGTCAAAGTAAGAAGAATGTACATTTTCTATTTTTAGATCAATGTCGCTCCTAAACCTCTGTAACTCCTAAAGCTCTGATAGGAATCAGAGTTGCATCATGTTGATGCATGTTAATATACATGTATGCTACCACGTGAAGTTCCTTGAGAACTTGAGACCCAAATTTTCCTATTCATAGCACCTTCTTTCTGTTAGTTTTTCTGTCCTACCTTTTGTTGCCAGAAGAGAGAGCTTAATGAAATTAGTACCTACCAAGAAAGTGTACTGAACATCTGATGAGCCGTAAGAAGGTGGATTCGATCTAACAGTGTTTTTCTGAGCTTCTGGGTATTCCTAATTCCTACAGAAGTCAAAGGGAACAGAGCATGTCTTCAACATGAGCTAATTGAGAAGCAGATTTATAAGAAATTCAGGGAACAAGCAGCTCCTACTGGAAAGTTAAGTGTTCTAATGAAGACAGATATTTAAAAGCATTGATTAATGAGAAACTAATAATTTCTATGTGGAAAAACATGAAATATTTACTACCATCAAGGACTAGGCATGGATCATAGTCAATGAATTTAGTGTGAATGAAACAATCACATTTTAAAAGTAAATAAAAGCATTCTCTCAGGCAAGGCTGTAAAAGTAAGTGAATAAATACAGTGTGAGAAGTAGAAAATTGATTTTCAAATCATATTTTGTAGCATTTCAGACCCATATTCCCTTAGAAGATTCATAGATATTCTTGTAAGATACTGCAGCATTGCAGTTATAAAATATGGAATCTTTTTGCCTTTTGATTTTATTCCACAAACAGCTTCTGAAAAATATAGGGACAGAAATGACTGAAATGCTCTTCTTCAAATGATTCTAATATCTCATAGAACTTGATAGAAAATAATACTTTTCTTCAGTCAGGAATTCTGATAGTTAAAGGCATCCTTTTGTTCTATAAGCTAATGAAAAAGAGATTGCTGCTGTGTAGAAGTCCAGAATACTTCAATGTGGACATATCAAAGTTAACTATCAGAAAACACTAAAATACTTCTTTTTGTGAAAATAAAAGTTAAATTACAAAATCTGTTTTTTTCTCATCTTAAACAAAGCTTTTCTATAGCTCTTTTTTTGGCTTACCATTTTTTTTGTTTGTTTGTTTTCGATATGAATTTCGTAAGGTGTATAACCAGATGTTCCATTTCCATTTAAATGAAAAAAAAGATCAAACTTCTGGTTTTACAGCAAAACATTTGCTTTTCTTGGCCATTCCAAAAACATAGGCAGTAACCTAGTTTCTTTCTTATGACATAAGATTGTGGCAGACACATCAATGATATCTACTGAGTAACACCTATTTATATACATGGTTTGGCAGTTTCTCTCAAGAAACTGGAAAAGATGCATTACAGATTTCCCGGTCATGTGTATGTTTTGTCAGCAAATCCTAAACTTTGTTTCAGAGGTGATACATGTGGGTTTATAAAATGTACACAAATATACAATACAAACATTCAGCTTAAAAATACTACAATACTACAAATACATTGCCAAATCAAATGAAGAATTTAAGTCTGATATTCAACATGATTAATGATTATAAAGATTTGAAAAGGAAAGAATTCATGGAAATATTTGTAAAAAATTTGTTTAAAAGACAACTTTGTCAGTCTCAAGATGGTATTTGTAAGTAAATGTACATATCAGCATTCTGCAAAAGCTTAGAAGAAGAGAAATAAAAATAAATCAAAATTCTGTTCACTGTGAGCGAAAACTAACGACCAGATTGTGAGCTAACACTGGAGACCTATATGAAAAGGCTTAAATTTTCTGAATTTATCTCCAGCTATCATAAATTAGACCACTTCAGAGCTGTACCAACAGAAAGAAAAATATGTTTTCTACACCCTGCCTTTCATTCTGAAGATTCTGCAATCTAACCGAGTCCCAGATAAGTTATGTAAGTATATTAAATCTGAATGTTCAGTCCTTAAGTTGTGCTCACATTTTTTATTTTTTTTTTATATCTGAATTGTAATCAGGGTGACTTGCTGTTCTTGATGGAAGAAACACGTAACAAAGTGTTGGAATAAGAGTAAGATGTTTCCGTGAACAGCAGAACAAAAGGAGAAAAGCTGCAGAGATGACAAGTAGCTGTTCCATACACATTTGAATTAGGCATAGTCAGTTCTATTCTGCCCACTGGTATATGGTATTAAAACAAGAAGCTCTAGAAGAGTGTTGGGCATAAATAGAAACAAACTGACACATCTGTATTACCCATATTGTCTGATAAGGAGTGGAAAAAGAAGATATGGCCATAAATCACCTCTGAGTCATAACAATATATATAATTTAAAGTGTGCAGAAACTAAAAATAGTGTACACTAACACCAGAACATGCCACAGGACGTGAAAGGAACAAATGTAGACTCTATTCCCGTGAATAAAAACTAATCATGTGGAGAGAAAATAAATGAAATAAGATCTATAAATAATTACAACATGAGGAATGATCTTTCTATTTCAGTTATCTTCATGCACAGGAATGCACAACTGCTTATTGACAGGTGTGGAGCCGTGTATTCCTTGTGGTGCTTTTGTTCATTGCAGAGGCTTTTTAATTACTTGAGATATATATGTATGATTTTCTGCATCTCTTGAAGGCTCTCTGTTAACCTTAATGGCTTTTTGCATAAATTTAGAAGACGTAAGCATTCCCCATCTGTAATTAATATTATTGGACAAAGCAGATGGCCCAGTAAAGGGCCGGTGTGATGGGATCGTCCTAAAGAGATAATTATTGCAGAGTTTTAAAGCTATATTAACATTATCATTGAATTTGTGAATGGTGGTGCTTTTCTAACAACACTATCATCATCATGGCTAGGCTTCACGGACGAAGATTTGGGAAGGGCTCTACCCACGCTTGCTGCAAGTGCGCCGATGGCTAAAAAGGCCAATGCGAGATAGGCAAGTCCAGTTGCAAAAGGTGCAGCAGAAAGTCTCCATAGGCGGTATTGGCAAGGCACGGTTCTTTCTGAGTTGTCTTTTCTCCTCGAGACTGATTCTGTGTGCGTTCCCAAAGGAATCAGCAGCGTTATGGATGGTGTGTCTCCATGCCTCCCGATTGGAGGCCAGATTGGACCATTGATAGTAGTCAATATGGCCCAGGCTGAGGTATTGTTTCAGAGCATCCTTGTATCTCCTCTTTGGGGCTCCTCTCTTGCGGCAGCCAGTGGCAAGTTCACCACAGAGCACGATCTTAGGGAGGTGATGATCCTCCATCCTGGAGACGTGCCCTGCCCAGCGCAGCTGCGTTCTCAGCAGCATGGCCTCAATACTGGTGACTGCTGCCTGTTCAAGGACAGACACATTGGTCACGTAATCAGACCAGTGGATGTTCAGGATAGTGCGGAGGCAGCGCTGATGGAAGCGTTCGAGGAGACGCAGGTGGCAGCAGTAAATGACCCACGATTCAGACCCATATAAAAGAGTGGACAGCACAATGGCTTTATAGACACTAATCTTGGTACTTTTCTTCAAGTGTTTATTGTGCCAGACTCTTTTATAGAGTCTTCCAAAGGCACTGTAGGCCTTTGCTAACCTGTTGTCTATCTCTTGGTCAATCTTACCATCTGAGGAAATGATGCTTCCCAGATAGGTGAACTGCTGGACTGACTTGAGTTCTGATTCACCTATGGTGATGCGGGGGTGATGGAAGGCTTCCTGAGGTGCAGGTTGGAAGAGAACTTCTGTCTTCTTCAAGCTGACTTCCAGCCCAAAAAGCTCAGCAGCCTCTGCAAAGCAGGATGTTAAGCGCTGCAGAGCTGCTTCTGTGTGAGCAACGAGGGCGGCATCGTCAGCAAAAAGAAGCTCCCGGACAAGGTGATTGAGGGTCTTGGTGTGGGCCTTCAGCCTCCTGAGGTTGAACAGGCTTCCATCAGTACGGTATCGGATGTAACAACGCTATACAATTAAAACTATTGTATAGTAGTATCCCTTTAAACTTTTGAAAGTTTCCAAAATATGTGAGCAAGACTGTATAGGAAAACAGAATTTTTCCTCATAGCGTTTGAAATAGGTAGGAGGACTTGCTGGGCAATGTGCAAAAATAGTTATGTTTTCCTTCTTCTTGGCTGACAAGTAGTTGACTGAAGATTAACTAATTACCCCTATATGGATGAATACTACCTCATTCCTATTATGCCATTTTCCTGTACAAAAATTGCTGTTTAAAACACTAGAGAGAAAATTCTTGAGAAAGTAACATGAAGTTTGGCAAATGAACTTGGTATTCAAGATCAGTCTGTCTTCTTGTGAAAAGTACTGTATAAGTCTTGACAGTTAGGAACTGAATTTTCATTCCAAACTCATACATAACATGCCTGCTAACATGTAAAATTCATCCACATTTGATGTATTTGAACAGAAAAACAGTAGCAACTTTTTTTGTGCAGGCTGTCGCTTGTTCTAGCTATGTAATTTAACTGTGCTGTGGTAGGGAACAGGAGGAAAACCACTCACACTTGAGCTATGATCTCAGCTGGAAAGCAGGCACCAACAGCTGTGAAAATACTGTGAGATGTCCCCCTTGTCAGAGCAATGCCAGACTAAGGAAAGGCTTCTTGACTTTATGTCAGCACAACACTGAAGCCTGAGCTTCCAGCTGTTTGCTCTGAATGGAGTTGTGGAGAGCCTTATCTCAGCAGACTTCCTGGCTTAGCTTTTAAATTGCCCCCTTCTATACTAAAGATGCCTGAGAAGTGAGTGCTTTTTTCCCAGCAAAAGCTATGAAAGGGCTAAATGAAGCTATTCAGTTTTACAGTAGAATGAAGAAGAGAACTCTCCATGTAAGTGCCAGTCTCATCTTTAAGGTGCTGACCAATATCTGAAAAGAGCATGGCAACTACCTAAGGCTCTCAGGAGAGTTGGATACCTGTTTACCTGACCTCCTTAATTGCTCTGTCCCAGTGAAAACCATTGTCAAGTAATGCTTTTATGGGACCTTTCATTGGTTTGGATTGTCAGAAAGGCAAAGTGGAAAATTAGATCATGAGAGGAATAATTAGTTATAAACTTAAATACATGGTGCAATTACACAAATAGTCAATTAAGTTGTGGGAGTTTTTTGTAACCCAGAAGTTCTAGTTATCTCAGACCAGAAATATTTTTTTTTAATTGATGGAACAGGAAAAACTAAAAATTAAATTTTTAATAGTTATTTCAATTGACTTTAACAGAAACTTTCAATGTTTTAAAATTGATATGTTTTTCCAAAATAGCTGTGAGGAATTTCTAAGTGTGACTTGCAAGGTAGAAATGTTGATTGCTTTTCGGGAGTTGCCATTTTTCCTTTGGAATATTCATAACTAACTTGTGTATGCATGTGACTGTGTGTGGGCATGCTCACATGTACATATGTGTCCTTACACTTTGAATTATGAAATAAGAGGAAATGAAACAAAATCTTGATCTGAAAATGCAGAACGTGGAAGTACAAAACAAAATAAGTAATCCAGACATTTTCTGAAAAAAATCTGTATGCTTTTGGTTTTCTGAAGTCTAGTTATTGAGTCCAGTTGTATTCCAGGTAGTTGTAGGATAATTCCACTGACAGTGGTGTTGTTCTGTCTTTATATTAATGAGAATGACACAAATTTTGTCTCTAGACTTTTTCTCTGAAGTTATTAATTTTGAGAACAAAAATTGTATGACCTTTAACACTGCTCAGAAATTATTGTGAAGTGGCTACTGGGCATATTCATCATTATTCATTTGTGTTTGTCTTCTACATTTTCTTGCATTCAGCATCTTTTTGTAGTTTTTATTTTCCTTACCACTTGTGAAAATTTAATTGAATATATTATACAGTATTCGGCAATTTGTTAATCCCATGTCCTGTTACTATAAGAAATGAGCAATCTTTAATACCACCTTCTTGCATATTCATATAGGTCATATATGTAAGCGAGGTCAGAATTTATACAAACAGCTACTGTCAGGAAGTAAATTTTGTAAATATTAATGAATGTAATACAGTCTGAATACGGATACCCTGGAACAAAACCAAGTGTCTTCTCCTTTGAAGATTCATCCTTTGGTGTTAATACCATTATCAACTCGTTTTATGAAGGAACTCCTGTTGAGAAAAACATGGTAAACCATAGGATCGTTAACAATAACACATTAGCCTCAATAATATTTTCTGAAGGCTCACAGGGTTTTCATCTGTTGTTGCATATTACAAATACGCATATTGTTTCCTGTCACCTTACAGATCATACTGAGTCTACAAAATTCACACTTACCCAAGTTTTATTCATCTGGAAACTTACATAGAACAGCTGCACACCATAAGCAGATAATTTATGTCAAAATATTCTTGATTCATCCATTAGAAATTTCATTCACTTTGAAACGAGATAATTTGGTTTCAGAATTTGGTGTTCAGATCTAGATACAGGATGTTTCCATAAGGAGATTAATTTTTATAAATAGACATCCATGAGGAATATTAGGTTAAGAAATGGTTGTCTTTCCAAAGAAACAATGTTAGGGTTGACTGAGTGGTTTAACACTATATGCTACTCTAACTGTTAGATCAGAAACAACTTTGTTGTTTGTCTGACTTAACTGGTATTAGCATTGAGTTAACTCACCTCCCTGTCAGTTTCACCTCCTGAGAAAGTCCTGCAGGTTGTTAATGAAGAGCTCAAATATTTTTCTCTACTTTAAGTTTTGAAGTGCCAACACGTTCTAGGTATAAAGGTTCAAAACCCTACAAACTGGTTGTGAAATCTAAGGAAAATCTATGGGAAGTAGTTAAACAACGATGGAATTTATGTAAAGAATCTTTGTAGGAAAAAGACTGAAAACTGGGGCAAGATTAAAAAGGGATAGAGAGTGCCTCTTCCTGGTATAGGACATTCTTTCCTATGACTGACCCGTAAATTTCTGCCTACATACTACTTAGTTGTCATTAACAGCTAGGTAATAATGTATGTATATACAAAGTTTCACATACTTTTTCTTTCTGACAGATATCATGAGACATTCTCTGTTTTGGCTGTTTCTTCCTACTCACATCCCTGTCCTTCCCGCTCTTTTTTTTTTTTTAAACAAGATCAGGGCTTTCGCTTGGTATACAATATATTTTTTAACATATACACATAAACACACACACATTCTTACAAATTATATAGAAAAAAATATAAAAATGTAATTACAATATATAAATACAGAGTATATTTATATACGTTCACTGTGGCCATAAGTAGCAATACTTGGACAACTGAACTGGTGACAAACTGTAATTGATGGATGGGATGATGGCATTGCATCATAGGCTTCTTAAATCAGCTTCATCACCAAGAAAAGGGAATGGAACTGCAGTCTGACTCTCACCATGAGCTAGTATCACAGACTTGTCAGCTGAGGTCAGGTGAAAAAAAGGTAAGATGGAAAGAAGCTACTGTCTATTACTTACAAAATTGTTAATATCTGTCAGTTTAGCACACAATAAAACATAATTCTCTCAAGAAATTTACAAATTTAGAAGTGCAATTTTTGTGCAAATGCCACTAAATCTAGTACTTTCTTTAGTAGCTTGAGTTTCTTCCATAAGGACTTCAAACTGGCCCTTATGATCATAAGGTATGAACTAGGAAGTGATATGTAGGGTACAAACTCTTCTGGCTAAGGAAGCATTTCAGGTTGTTTCCATGCAATCTTCTCTTCATGAATTATTTACCAAAAGCTGAGTTGATACCTGGTGTTTTGCCTGATATCTGGTATCCCCTTTGAAAAAATATTATAAAAAATTATGTAAATTGAAATTTACTATGCTGAATTGAAGCTACTAGTATTTAAAAAAACATAACAAAACATTTTGATTTTAAGCATAAAATGTAATTGTGTTTTTTCATTTAGACTTAACTAGACAAGCTGATATGAGTATATAAGCACTAGTATCAATTACATCTAAAAACCTACATAAATGGGTGTTGACTGTGAAGATCAAAATGCTTATTAGAAAGGACGTAATTCCTCTGTGATTCATTGCACTTCTGAAATCTGTACACAACTTTCCATTAATTTTAATGAAGCCTGAACCAGGCCCATGTACAGTGATATAAACAGCCTGGTATTCATAATTTCCTAGCCCCTGAAAAACCTATTTTTACCAGGTATTTCTCTGGTAACTTTAGAATGCACAGAGGTGCTTTCCCACTGCTTTTGAATTAAGAATCACACTAACTTGGGGGATGGTTGTGATAATAAAGTCAGAAATAGTATAATGATACAGAATAGTATAATGATAATTAAAAGTTTAAAAGTTAGTAATGTTTGCATAAAATTACTTATATTTTGTGTAATATTCTTTTAATTAGGTTGCTAACCTAGGAAGTAGAATCTGGCGTCCTAATCACTGCTTCAGCCTGATTTTCATTCATCATTCAGTAAGACTGAAAGCCACGGTGTTTACATGAATGTATGACAGGGAAAGTCTCATTTCTGATGCCAAAATCACTGAGCACTAACTTTGCAATACCTTCATTCATCTTGAATTATGAACATATTTATCTCCTTTCGACATATGTTATCTTTTCTATTATGTAGTCTGGAGAAAAAGAACCTGAGGGAAGACCTTATTTGTCTTTGCAACTCTCTGAAAGGGGGGTGTCAGTCTCTTCTCCCAAGTAACAAGCAATAGGACAAGAGGAAATAGCCTAAGTTGTGCCAGGAGTGGTTTAGGTTGGATATTAAGAGAATTTTCTTAATGAAAAGAGTTGTCCAGCATGGAACAGGCTGCCTTGGGAAGTGGTGAAATCACTATCCTTAGTGGTATCTAAAGGATGTGTAGATGTGGCACTTACAGATGTGGTTCAGACGTGGGCTTGGCAATGCTTGTTGGACTCAATGTTCTAAGAGGTCTTTTTCAACACAAACAGTTCTGTGATTCTATGATTTCTCTACCCAAACTAGAGGCTGACGTCCTGTCAATGGACATGGAGGAACATCTATACTGTGCAATAAAAGATGAACACCATCCTAAGTACATTGCTTCCCTGAAAAAGTGTAGGAGCAATTCCTAAGACAAGTACCTATTAATATGCAGGATTCCCTGCTTCTTGCTTGATGTTCTGTCCTATTGGTTTGCTTATCAAGACATGTCACATGATATGTATTTTATTTGGATAGTTGTTGTGGCTTTTCTTCCCCTTAAAAATTACATCTACCGTAGGCAGCCTGGTCTAACGTTTTGGTGCTATATATCTGACCACTAGGTGCTGTCATGACTAAAGTTAAAATTAGTAGCCTTGCTTTAGTTGGTTTTAAAGCATTTCTCATTTTAGTGACTAGCAAGTTTTACTGTTCCTGGAGGTTGATATAAATATTGAATTAACCTCTTTTAACATCTGTTTTTTATGCCAATATATCTGAATAAAAATACACAGTCTGCCACAGGGTTTTTTTTTTGCCTTTTCATCTTCATTTTCACTATCAAATATTATCTGTCACCATCTTAGTATAGGCATGCTTGAAGTTATTTTTCATTTATGTAATGAAAAATAAATATGTAGGCCATTGTGAACTCGTTTATATTTCTCTCTTAAATCTAAATCTAATGAGCTAAACTTTCATGCTTATAACAGTAACGTTAGTTTTACCCAAGTTTTTAGGCCCAGGTCCAATTTCAAAGTTCATGGTGTAAAAAGGAAATGACCTGGGGAAGTTTCTTCCAGTTTGTGAGATAAAAGTTGTTCAGTAACTATAACTCGT
>VWZG01010655.1:0-21754 GCA_013396735.1 Grallaria varia
TGCACCCCCTCATCCATACTTGTCCATCTTTCCCGGGCCTCCGCGCCGTCCTCTGCCTCCTCCTCCTCCCATCTGCTCCATGAGGGGGCCTGGGGGTCCCCCAGGGCCTCCTCCTCCTCCTCCTCCTCCTCCTCTCCGGCCGCCTCCTCCGTATCCTCCTCGGTCCCTCCCGCGGCCCCCTCGGAACCCGCCTCGGTCTCCGCCGCGGCCTCCTCGGAACATCCCGCCGGGGCCCCCTCGGTCCATGAGGCCCCCGCCGCGCCCCCCGCGCATCCCCCCGGGGCCGCCTCGGCCGCGGTCACTGCCTGGGGACAGGGGATAAAAGACCCTCAGAGTGACCCCAGCGGAGCACATCCCGCTCCGGGTGTACCCTGCCCTGGGATCCCGGGCCATCCAGCTCCGGCGTGAGCAGTGGGAGAAGGCCCGGGAGCTACTGGGGACCCCGAGGGGTGGCACCCACTGCTCGTCCAGCTCCTCCTGAGGCAGGGGAGTCACAGCTCGTTAGGGCCCTAACGAGGGGGGAGCGGGGCCTGGGGGAGCTGGGGTGCTGCTGACAGCCCCTCCAGATCCAGGAGCACTGGGAAGCATGGCAGGAATGGTGATCTCAGCTTCCATGTCACGGCTCATGGAGCAATGAAGGCCCGGCCCAGCCGTCCCCTAAGAAGCCCAAGCCCTGGGGTGTCCCACCAGGAAGCGGAGCTGTGATTTCCCCTACACATACCTGGAGGTGGGAAGGGCGGTGGGAGGAACCCCTCGGGTTTGGGTGCCTTGCACTGGTTGCACTCTGTTCTCCAGGCAAAGTTCTGGTTTCCACAGCCCCTGGGTACAAACACCAGTCAGCCCAGGGCAGGAGCACATTCCTGCTGGGGTGACTCTGGGAAGCACCAGGAGCAGGGGAGCACGTGGAGAGCAAACACAAGAGCAGGACCTGGGGCTCATCTCCTGGCCCAGCTCCCCAGTGGGGTGGCGATTCCACTGCACGTTAAGCCTAAGCCACAGCCCCCAGCAGTGACCCCATCCCTCCCTCTGTGCCAGCTGGGAGGAAGGAGCTTCCCAAGGAAGAACACCCAGCAAGAGATTTTGGGAAAGGCCTCCTTGTCCTGGCCAGCCCCTCGGACAAAGGGCCTACAGGGTACTCACGGGTTGGGGCACTGCCAGTCGCCGGCGCGGTGCTGGACGCTCCCTCCAGAGGGGTTTCCCCGGGACCCCCGTGGTCCTCGCGAGGAGAAGCCACCCCTGTCACCACCTCTTCCACCCATCCGACCCATGGGGCCACTGGGGCCGCTGGGCCCCCCCGGGCCTCCAGGACCCCCCGGACCTGCGGGAAGGAGCCCCGTTACTGCGGGAGCCACGGGCAGGGGCAGGGGATGGGGAGCAGCTCCGGGGGGATCCCACACGGTACCTCCTCGGAGAGGGGGGGGCATTCCCCGCTGCTCCCGGGGGGGCATCCCGCCCCGCAGGCTGTTCATCGGGCCCTTCTTCCGTGCCAGCGACACCTTCAGCTTGCTCCCCTGGAAATCCTTCCCTGGGAGGGACACGAGGACAGGACATCAGTGCACACCTGCACCCAGGCGCTTCCCACAGGGAATTCCACCCCAAAGCCCTTCCAAACACTCACCATCAAACCATTCCACAGCTGTTTTGGCAGTAGACGGGTCATCGTAGGACACGGTGGCATCGCCTTTGGGCTTGCCCGTTTCTTTGTCGATGTAGAGGTTTATCATCGGCTGCCCTGTCCTCTTGTTCATCTATGGGACACTGAAATGTCACCTGGAGTCCCATCTCCCCACAAGCCCAGCGGGGATTTACTCCCTGTTCTGCTTTCCAGACAACCAAGGCTTGTTCTGAGGACTCCAGGGCATGAAAAGAGGGCTCCTGGGCCTACCATGGGGAACAGTGACTGCCCAGACACCCCAAAAATGAAGAAACAGACCCAAAACAGTGTTGCCCGACCCCTCCCAGGGACGTGCCAGCACCTGGACTGGAAGGATGGGAGCAATGGGCAGGGAGGAGGAGCAGGAGGAAGAGGAGGGTGACCCCTTTTCCCTGCCAGCTGGGGGTCACAGGTGTCCCCTCACCTTGACGACACCGCACTGCTTGAAGAAATCTGCCAGGTCCTCCAGGGTGACATTATCATTGAGTCCCTGCACATACACTGCAGTGCTGTCCGAGTCCTCCTCCGGGTCCATAGGGGGGCCTAGGAGACAATTCCAGGGTCAGTGCAGGGAGAGGAAGAGCAGGGATACCCCAGGGCCGAGTTCTTTCCATCCCGTCATTCCCAGCTCCGCTCTCGGCGAGTGACAGGAAACCCCAGGTCCCAAGGGAGGTGACGGCACCCCCCACCCCCTGCCAGACAGACCCCACACCCACCCATGCAGGAAGGACCCCCCGGTCATATCAGGACACATTCCCAGGAGAGAGATGAGGAAGACCCCGGTGCCCTCTGGGCTCCCACACACGGACATCCACCCCCCCTTTTCCTATGCTGGAAGCTGACGCATAACTTCCAGACACGCCTGTGGGACAGGAAGGGACAGGCCACACAGCCACAGGCTGGAGGAGCATGAGAGGAGGCTCCAGGGCTACTGCAGAATCCCTGGAAAAGTTTTGGAGCAGCCCCAACCCCCACTAATTCCTGCAGAGAAGGGCGGGTGTCTCACAACCACGTGTGGTTTTCCACAGTCCAGCTGTCTGGATGAGTTGGGAATGAAGCAATGATGGCAACAGGCAGAAAGAGACTGGAAGCAGGGCTACACCTGCCATGGGGTGACACCTGCGGCGGTCACGAGGACACAAGGGTCCGATTCACAAGCTCAGGAGGGAGTTTGATGGGAATTACCTAAATCCAGGTCGGGTCCTTCCTCCATGTGTCCTGCCAGGCGGGAGAGAAGCATAGAGAGTGGTGTTAGTGAGGGCCCTGGGGCCGGAGAACCGACACACACAACACTATCTACTCCTCACCACCGGCACGGCGTGAGGGGGAACCTCCAACTGACCAGCGCCGCACAAACAGCAGCACTGCACCTTACTGGGCCATCGGGTGGCTGCTTTTAGCACTTTTTCGAACCAATAACCACTAGTGCATTGTTTTTTTTAGCATTTTTTTCAAACCATTAACCACTATCACGCTGATTTTTAGCAGCTTTCAAACCGTTAACCACTATTACGCTGGGGTTTTTTTTTGTTTTTGTTTTTTTAGCAGCTTTCAAACCGTTAACCGACTATTACACTGATTTTTTTAAAAAATGTTATACCAAGCCAATCGGTTTTAAGTTCACTAATATAAGTTACTTAATATAAAAAGAAAAGATTTATTACATCCAAACCATTTCTTTTCCCCAAATTACAGGAGTGGCTGCTCAACTCTTCCACTGTGTCCTGTGACCGCATACCCTTAGGCATCGCCGGCAGTACCCATTACAGTCTTGTTGCATATGTCATTTTAAAACCACTTAAACGAATACAAAAATTACACTTTGCTCTAAAAAAACTGACTGCAAATGCTTTTTTTTTTTTTTTTTTTTTAACACTATCCATTGTAATGCTCAAAAACTTACCACCAGGCTTATTGAAGCCACCTCGCTCTCCAGCGCTGCTGGGGGGATAAACGAAGAAATGAAGGCCTTTCCCTTTACAAAGCCAGCACCGCTCTGAGCCTCTGCGGCTCACAGGGGAGAAGGGCACTGGCTAAACATCTCCAAACATCTCTCTGTCTCTGTCTCATCTCGGCACTAGGCCTTTCTTCAGGGCAGCTCGCTCAAATTTTCTTTACATATAAGCAACCTGGTGTGGTTTGAGGCACCGCTTTGCTGTCGGTGCCCTGGCGTTACTCAGGTATCATCAGTGCAATACTTGGCAAAGAAATGGGGCTTGTGGTTATAAATCAGGGGGTGTGGGAGTGGTGTTTTTGTTTTTGTTTTTGTTTTTTTTTTTTTGGTGTGTTTCAGAGAAATTCGGGGGCTGTTTCAGTGGTCAACTCCCTCCCCTCGGTGTGGCCACGAAGGTGCACCCTCAGCCTGTGGCAGCGCCGGGCCCGCAGGTCCCTGACATTTAACAGTGTAAAAGGAGACAACCATACGCGAGAACCTACAACACAGTTCAGCTGACATCGCCCCTGAAACCCTCAAAATAAAGCCATACATTCCAGTCGCTACTGAATTTAACAACTCTCTGGAGGGACAACTTACAGAGTACAGCGGGGGCTCCAAGGCCTGGGGTGCAGCTTTGTGGACATGCTCACATTTGGGTGGGTGCCAATGCAAACGAGGCCAAGGCTTTCACCAAAAGCTCTGGCCGAAAATTTCACAGCTAAAACTGCTTTTGAAGCGTGGTGGGTAAGTAAGAAAATGCCACCTGGAAAAGGATTTGGGCTGTCTCTTGCTCTTTCTTTTTTTTTACTTTGTGTTTTTTTTGGATGAGACAAGCTGTTTGGAAGGAGCCAAGCAGAGGAGGGAGAGCACCGTGAATTTTCTAGCAAGTATTGCACCTCTAATACTGGGAAAAAAAGAAGTCAATACAGAATTTCGAGCTGTTGCATGCAGCTTTGCCTCCTCTCATTAAAGTACACACCATTTACGTAACGTCTCTCTTCTTTAAACATCAGACTTTTACACTTTTTTTCTTTCTTTCTTTTTTTTTTTTTTTAACGTTACACAATTCTAAAGTAGTAGTATACCCTCTTCTGGTTTTATTACCAAACAACAAGTATGCAGTTACCAAAGTTACAGAAGGATTCCGTTTATACAATCAATACATTGGGTTAAAAATATTCTATGTATATTTTTCCTCTCCATATGGACACCGTGTCTAGTCCCACTTTTCATTATGCTGCCGGCTGAGTACTGAGTACGGGTACTTTTTAAGTACTGAGGTGTATACAAGGCTCTCACTTTGTAACCTGTAGCATATAAATGCGACAAAGCATGTTAAAAAGTTTCCATTGTCATAAAATATCAAATCATCGAGGCAATGAAAAAGGGCACGTTAATAACATCGAGCTCCTTACCTGCTGGAGACACTGAAATCCATCACCACAGCATTCTAAGGTGGGCCGAGTTCCCCTACCTGCCCTGGGTGTCCCTTGAAGGCCACCTGTTCTATGGACAGCACAAACTCTATGTCCATAAGGCTGGTGGGAGGGGGACACACACCCTTTGTAAGGGTCTGGCCAGGTGGGAACTCACTAGGTATGCAAATTTGAGCTGGGATTAAGGTGTGAGATTGGACACGGGTGACAAATCTTTGGTGTGAGAAGCTCTGAAGGGGCTAGAAATTTGAAGATGTGATGATAGACATTTCAGGTGCCTACATCTACTTTAATTGTCAAGAGAGAAATCCATCAGGGGTGAAATCTTTATGCAGATCTGTGGAACTCTGTTCCACACGAGCCAATTCCCACACAAAACCAGCTTTTTTTTCACATCTTTCTTGGATTTCTCTGATAAAGATTTCATGCCACGTCAATTTGCTGCGACAGAGCTATGCAGAATGGGGCCACCCACTGCCAAACTGGGCTGTGCCACACAGGAAGAAGTTGCCTATGGAGAGCAGCTGCCATCAGGGCCACCTTGCCAGCACCGGGGCGGGCACAGCACATCCCACCTAGGAGTGTCCAACTAGGGACACTCTGCATAGCTCTGATCCACAGGGTGAGGGGATGGAACACACACAAAGCTACAAATTCCCTTTCTGAGGAACCTCGGCGGTGAGTTTTCCTCCCTCACCTCTACCAGAACAACCTCCGGACGGGGAGTCACAGCTGAAGGCACAGGTGACCCAAACCAGGTTGTGCCATCAGTTACAATGGCCAAACTGATCCAGAGCACCTGAACGCTCCGAGGGGGAGCTGGCCTGGGAGCCAAACCTCTTCTCTCTGTTCTTGGGGTCCTTCTCCATGCTCCAAGTGTCTCCCAGGCAACTCAGAGCCATGGCTCTGACAGCAGCACGTGCTCCGTGTGCTGCTCCAGTGAGGAGGCTGGCACGAGGCTCCTGCCCTGCCCTGCCAAAATCCCCACTCCTGAGGCACAGGGAGCGACCTCTGGTCCCGGCGGGAGGTTTGTGTGTGTTCCATCCACAGTTACTGTTAAACCCCACAGAGGCTGCACCTCTGGGCGACCACGAAGGGAGCTGAAAGTGCCAGGCTCAGCAACACCCCCAATTTAACCCTCCCCGGGGCCCAGCCAGCCGCAGGACAAACCAAACAGATCCTGCTCCTATCTCCCTTAGGATAATGTGTCCATGGATTACAAGCAATGCTGCAACAGAGCTGTTCTCCATGGGACCACAGTTGGGAACGACAACCTTTCAGTCCCTTCTTTCCGTTTCGAATCCTACGGGTAAACCAGGATTAGGTAAAAGGAGAAAAGATTTGCTCTTACCCCATTCCACCGCGTCCTCCTCCCCGCCCACCTCTGCTCATGCCTCCTCGATCATATCCCCCTCGTCCCCTGCCCCGGTTATCGGGGCCGCTCAGATTCCGGCTCTCTCCCGGGCCGGAGAAGCCTCCGGATTCCTGCCCGTACATGTTCATGCTGCTGGGATGGTCCTGGCGGAATGAGCCTGGGGAATGGGGAGATGGACACGTTAGGGAGCTGCAGCCCTTCCTCCTGCCCTCAGCCACAACAGCAGCAGCAGCAGCAGCACAGGAATTCAGAATGGAGAAGTCCTCTGAGACATTCGGGTCCAACCATCCCGCAGCACTGCCAAGGCCACCACTCACCCACATCCCCAAGTGCCACATCCACAGGGCTTTGAAATCCCTCCAGGGATGGGGATTCCACCACTGCCCTGGGCAGCTGTGCCAGAGGTGGACAGCCCTTTCCATGAAGGAATTTTCCCTGATATCCAACCTAAACCTCCCCCGGCACAGCCTGAGGCCATTCCCTCTCCTCCTGTCCCTGCTGCCCCGGAGCAGAGCCTGACTTTCCCCCCCAGGTCCCTCCTCCCATCCAGGAGTTGCAGAGAGACAGAAGGTCCCCCCTGAGCCCCCTTTCTCCAGGCTGAGCCCCCACCTGCTCCTCACCACAACTACTTTGTGCTTCTATATTTCCAACCCCTCTGGGAGGATTATCCCAACCTGTCCCCGGCACCAGGGAAGCCTTTTTTCACTGGGAAACAACTCCCAGCTACGACCTGCTGTCCCTTCAACACAGCTCAGAGGATCAGACCCAGAATAACGCCAGGGCTCCTCCGGAGGGTGCCACTCACTCTGCTGGCCATAGCTGCTGCTCTGCTGGCTGTACTGGCTGGGGGCCTGGCTGTAGGATCCAGTGGGAGGTGGGTAACTGGTGGGGGGTGGTTGCTGCCCGTAGCTGCTCTGCTGCCCATAACTGGTCTGCTGGCCGTAGGAACTCTGCTGCCCGTAGCTGCTCTGCTGGGAGTAAGTGCTCTGATCGTAACTGCTTGGCTGCGTGGAGGAATAGCTGGAAGAGAAAAGCACCAGGAAGATGGGAATGATGAGGCAATTCCCTGGCAGCACGCATTAGGCTTCTCACGCTGGAAGGCAATGCAATTATATGCCCTATGTAGGGCTGTAAATCATTTTAAAGGCTGAAGTCATTCAATGGAGGCCAGTCTGGAGGGCTGCTAAAAGCAACATCCACGTGAGCAGTTCCAGCTTATTCATGCCTCTAGGAAAAGGCACAAGTGACAGGGCAAAACTCAGTGGCAAGGAGAAGACAGGCTCTCCTTCTGAATTATTTTCATCTGATTGATAATTAAAAGGTCCCCTCATGCAGCTCAGGTTTTTGAGAATTTTGAAATGTCCATTCCAGAAGTCATATTGAAGACACCTGAGGGGACAGGTGAGCTCCTGGCCAGGCTATGTGTGCAAGGAGGCAGCACAAGGTCACTGCAACACACTCCAGGAAAATCCTTAGAATTCTCAATTTTGAAAATTAAAAAATGCAGGAAATTTCTGTAAGCATTTGTTATCATTTTCAGGCATGCACACAGAGACACTTCCACACTCAATCCTCTTCCCCCCTCCCACAACTCCAAGAGGCACAGCTCCTCCTCCCAGGACACCAAAACCCATTTTCCACCTCTTTGATAAAAATCCCTCAGGAAAATCCCGTCCTGAGCATTCCCAAGCCTGCTGGAAGGGTTACCTGGTCGGGGGGTAGGAAGGAGGTGCAGTGACGGGCTGCATGGGGTAGCTGGCAGGCACCTGGGGGTAGCTGTAGTTGCTCTGCCCATAGCCCAGGCTGGGCTGGCTGTAGCCCGTCGTGCTGGACTGGGGCTGACTGGTCTCTGCTGGTTTGCTGCCATCCTGGGGTCTAGGGAGAAATATGGAACAACATGAGTGCCCAGCTCCACACATGGAAGCAGCAGAGGGCTCAGATCCCCCCTGTGTTTTGAGGTACCATAATAAGGTGGCTCTGATGGGCATCAGTCACTCTGGCAGCAGTGGGTGTATAATAATACGTAATAAACATGATTTTAGCACTCAGTGACTGGGTATTGGCACACTCCAGGGAAGGCTCAGGCAGGGTCCTGAACAGAGAGCATGGGGTACCACAGCTCCTGTTCATCCCAGAGCTGAGCGTGTAAGAGTTCAGACTTGGCTCTGGGGCTGAGTGGAGGCTGTGGAATGCCAGGAAGGCAGTTGGCAGCACTGCCCTCCACTCCAGCTGGTTCTGCACAGCCCTGGGAAAGTGGGAGCTGAAAGCAGCCAGCAAGGCAGGCAGTGAAACACCCCATTGTTTGGTTCAGAATCCAGCTCAGGCAGATATTGCCTCAGATACATTATCCCATGGAAGTGAAAGGATGCTGGGGTTGGGCTGGGTGACCTTTAAAGGTCCCTTCCAACCCAAACCACTCTGTGATTGTGTGTTCAGTATTAACTCTCAAGGCCTGAAATTAGAGAAACCTTTGCACGTGATTCACATGGCCTCTTCCATTTGTCCCAGTTTAACAGCCATATAGATGTGGCACTTGGGGACATGGGGCAGTACTGGCCTTAGCAGTGCTGGGGGAACAGTTGGACTCGATCTCACAGGGCTTTTCCAACCTAAAGGATTCCATAAGTCTGTAATTCCTAAGTGTTTCTCAGAATGGAGCAAAAAGAGAAAAGCTAGTTTTGCTGTAAAAGCTGGGAAAAATTATTTATAATATCAGAATTCACCCTTAAAATTAACATCCCTTTAAAGTGTAACCTGACAGAGCTGTGCAAGGCTCTGCCTGTCTTTTCCACAGTGGTTGCTACAAACAGCAGGTAAGAGAACAAATCGGCTTTTACTCACTACTAAACATTAATTTTTCATACCCTCTGAGCACACAATTCAACCAAACATATGACAGGCAGTGCTCAGAGAGGAGAGCTTTAAGAAGGAAACGGTTTGCAGCGCGTGCATCCCCCCAGCCCCCTGCCTGACCCCAGGGCTCGGGGGTTCTTTTATGCCCTGCACTGTGAGTTGAGAGCCCCATTTCTGTGTGTGGTTGGTGCCTCTTCCCCCAGCAACAGCTCTGAGTCAGCACAGCCCTCCCACGCCCTTCCCCCGGCCCCGCAACGCGGCCGGAGCGGAGGCAGCGGGAGCAGAACTCCGGGAAAACAGGCAGGGAGCAGGTGCTGCAAAAGCAGGGGGAAGAGGGGGAAGAGGGGGAAGAGGGGGAAGAGGGGGAAGAGGGGGAAGAGGGGGAAGAGGGGGAAGAGAGGGAAGAGAGGGAAGAGAGGGAAGAGGGGGAAGAGGGGGAAGAGGGGGAAGAATAGGAGGAGGAAGAATAGGAGGAGGAAGAATAGGAGGAGGAAGAGGAGGAAGAGGAGGAGGAGGAAGAGAAGGAGGAGGAAGAATAGGAGGAAGAAGAGAAGGAGGATTAGGAAGAATAGGAGGAGGAAGAAGGGGAGAATAGGAGAAGGAGGAGGATGAGAAGGAGGAGGAGGAAGAGGAGGAAAAGGAGGCCTCGGAGAAAGAGGAAGAGAAAGGAGGATAAAGAGGAGGAGGATGAGAAGGAGGAAAAGGATGAGGAGAAGGAGGATGAGGAGGAAAAGGAGGCCTCAGAGAAAGAGGAGAAAGGAGGATAAGAGGAGGAGGATGAGAAGGAGGACTAGGAGAAAGAAGAGGAGAAGGATGAAGAGAAGGAGTAGGAGGAAGATGAGAAGGAGGAGGACAGAGGAGAAGGAGGACAGAGAAAGAGGAGGGCAAGGAGGACGAGGAGGAGGAGAAAGAGGAAGATGAAGAGGAGGAGGATGAGGCGGAGGAGGACGATGAGGCTGAGGAGAAGGAGGAGGAAGGCCGTACCTGGCGGGGGCGGACGGTGCCGGCTGCTGCCCGTAGGCCGGGTAGGCGGGCTGGGTGCCATAGGCGGACGGGGCAGCGTAGGAGGTCGGCGTGGTGGTGGCCGTGGCCGTGCTGGTGTCGTAGGCGGCCGTGCCATAGCCCTGCACGGGCTGGCTGTACGCAGGGGGGGCGGTCGGGGCGCTGTAACCTGCAACACCACGGCCTGGCTCAGCTCAGAGTCTTGGGATCATGGAATGGGAAGGGCGGGAAGGGAGCTTTTTCTTTTTAAAGCTGCTCTCCCGAGACTCAAACCCCTGGGTCGGGAACGTGGCACAGCTCAGCCATCCCATTTTTCCCAAGCAGCTCCCAAATTCAGCTGTCCCATGGGAATAAGAGGCTCCTAAACCCAAAATACAGCAACAAACATGTCATGGTGCTTCCCAACCAGGCAGCTGCTTCCAGTGGGTTCCTGGGAACAGCATCAATCCCAAATGAGCCATCGCTGGTGGAGGAAGGAAACTCGTTTCTTCTGCTACTTTTATCACCCTGTTTTAGGTCAATTCCTCCATCCTTGAAGGCTGAGATGCTGCTGACCAGAGTAATCCACAGAGTCTTGGGATGGTTTGGGTTGGAAGGGACCTTAAGGCTCATCCAGTTCCACCCCCTGCCATGGGCAGGGACACCTTCCACCAGCCCAGGTTGCTCCAAGCCCCATCCAGCCTGGCCTTGGACACTTCCAGGGATCCAGGGGCAGCCCCAGCTTCTCTGGGCACCCTGTGCCAGGGCCTGCCCACCCTCCCAGGGAAGCATTCCTTCCCAATATCCCATCTAAATCTCCTCTTGTAGTGGGAAGTCACTCCCCTTTGTCCTGTCCCTCCAGGCCCTGTCCCAGGTCCCTTTCCAGCTCTCCTGTAAGACCCAAATGTTTCAGACTATGGCACTCCTGCTGCCAGTTTCTCCAATCCAAGGCACAGGCAGAGGTTTTACCTCAGACAACCCAAAAATCATCCCTTACCCCACAGCAGCCCCTCACTTTCCTCAGAGAATCCCCCCTACCCAGGGAAGCCTCAGTGCACAGTCCCAGCTCTACCCTCAGCATCCCAAAACCCCAATCCCAGGAGCTTTCAGGAAGCAACCCCTGGAGCAGCATCCAGAGGTGGATTGTTTGCAGAGCAAGCTGAGGCCGGCAGCATCTCCTCAACAAAGGCAGGAAAACAAACCCCCCCACTCGGCTCCAGAGTCAAAGAAATCCAACTGATTTAACAAGTACAGTCCCATCCTTTCAGCTGTTCTGAAAAATAAAGGCACAAAACAGCACCAGGCTGACCTGGGATGTCCTTCAGATGCATTTCTGAAGTCTTATTTTAAATCAGTAATGCTGGAAACAAAAGAAAAGCACTTTCCATTTGCTTTCATGTAAGAGAAAAGGTCAAAAGAGACAATCATGCAGCTCCTGCTGTTTTATGTACCTTCCTTTTTCTTAGAATTTGTTTGGTTTAAGCAAAAAGCTTATCTAGAATTTCATTCTGAGCAGTTTTCCACGAAGATCCAAGCTCCCAGAACAGCTCCTGTATAATTTAGTGACCATTTGGCTTGTCACAAACGTGAACTGGCTTTATACTGCTAAGAACCTTCCAAGTGAGTTCTCAAATTAAGAAAAAGAGACTTAGATGAAAAAATAGCAACCAAACATGCTGTTAGCAAACCTGACTGACTAAAAATATAAACCATCGAGTGCCAAAGAGCAGCCAACTGGCCTTGGGCTTATTTCTGGGATCAGTGAAAGTAACAGCTTCTCCATCACTTCTTAGTTTTAATAAACATGGGAGGCTTGGGACATACTTTTCCTTTAGGCAAATTGTGCTGCAGCATTTTATTTCAGTTCCCTAATTTGCAAACCAAACACACTCCCAGCAGCAGAACACAGTGTGCCCTCCTGGAGCACCGAGGCACTTCCACATCTCACTGTCCTGCCACAAAACCAGGGCCCTTTCCAGGGCCGAGCAAAGAGGAAGAGGATGAGAGGGGGAAGCTTGTGCAGCAGATTAAATCAGAAAACCCCAAACTTCAGTTTCCTGATGTCCCTCAGGATCCCAAAGAAGACACAAGGCTGTGTGCCCATTTCCCTCTCCTCCTGCCCCTGGCTCCCCATCCTTCCCCATCCCAGGGCTCCCAACCTGGGAACATAAACTGGACTCCCACCTGGAAATAACTTGTGTGAATCACTAGAAAATCATTTGTTATGGTCATTGTTCCTCTTTGCTGTTCTCTGGAAAGCAAAGTCCCGAGTGTTGCTGAGAAGGGTGAAGAGGGTGATGCCCAACAGGATGATTTTTAGAGCCTTGGACAAACTGAAACAGCCCAAACACTTCAGTGTGAGCCACCACAGCATTTCCATAGGGAGCACTGACACCAGAAGTTAAATAAATCCTTATTTTAAGTGGCCAAAGCCTGACCACATCCCAAAAAAGCCTGTTCTTTCCCTAAGTACAGCCTGCAGTCCCCGTGCTGCAGCCACAGCCCTGCCCTGCTGGACTTGGAAGCCACAGCTGGACCTCCTTTCCCAGTGCTGGACTCCCCTTCCCAGTGCTGTTGCTGGGAGCACAAGCAGGAGGCTTTGCCAACACCTGGCTCTGCACCGGATAAAAGGGAAAAAAAAAATACATCTTGAATTTTAAAGTTTCAGCTCTAGATGGAGCATTTCCCTTGTGAAAGCGTGTGCTGAGCAGGAAGGGTTTGTACCAAAGGAAAGGCAGTGATTTAACACCCCACTGGTCTAAATTTCAAATCAACAGCTGAGTTTAGGCAATCTGGGAACCTCAAGAGTTGTGGTTTTGAGGGGGGTGTTTGTATTACAGCACTTCTCTTTCCTCCCCTCCCAGCTGGGAAGATAAAAGCAGAGTCAACTGCTGTAAAGAAAAGGTAACAGAAGAATTGCTTAAGGTGTTCAAATCTCCCTCAGAGGAACCAAATCAACCTTTTACTCAAGGACAGGAATTCTCCAGGTGGAGGGGAAGCTTGCAGGATTTGATCCTCAGAGAACATCATCTGAAAAGTCTGGATTTAGAGAGATTTATTCTCTGCAGAGGGATTTATTCTGGAAGGGAGCTGACTCCTATTTGGTCTGTGCATCTCCCACCAGGGAGGGGCTGCAGCAGGGATGCAGACCCTCTCCCCACTCTGTTTTGGGATAACACGTTATTATGGCAGCTGTGAGTTCATTTCAAATTCTAAATCCATTCGAAATTTAAATACACGCCCCCCTAAATCTCCCAGGAAAAGGGAAGTGGGGGACTGGCTGGTTTCAGAGAGCAATTCCCACTTCCAGGAGATCCACATCTGGACATTTAAAGGCTGTTTATTTACTCCTGTAATTCATGGTCTGACTTTAATGAGCAAACCATGACCACAGGTCTGACAGCACCCAGTGATCCCTAATCCAGCTGGCACTGGGGAGCTGCTCCCAAACCCCTTTTCTCTGGAACAAAGCGACTGGGTGGCTCCAGGACACCTTTTTCTACAGCTCTGGGGAGGGCAGGAGGGTGGTAACTCTCTCCTGGGGTATCCCAGGAGTTGGCAGAAGGTGGGATGTTGGAGGGCTGGGAAGGAAGGGTCTACCTGAGCCTGTCAGGTGAGTAGAGGAACCATTCCTGCCATTCCCAGACTCCCAAGAGGGTGTATCCACACAAAGTTTGGATTTCCTTGACCACAACACCACTTTACCCAAAACCCAGGCTTGTCCAGTGAAGAAAAAAAAAAAGGCACTTTGCTTTAAGGAATTGCAGACACCTTTGCTAAAAAAGAAAACAAAAAAGGGATGCTTAGGAAAAATGGATTGGGATTCAACCACAGGAACAGCACGTCCCTCAGGACACGTGGACGTCTGGCCCTGGCAGCACCCTGGGATTTATGGAGCGTGAAAGGCAGGGGAAGAGACGCTGAAGTCTCCTTTCCACAGCTCTGGCTCCTCAAGGAGAGGCAGGTGGAGGAAGGATAAATCCAACCTGGCTCCCTGCCCAGAGAACAACATCAACAGTCCTGCCACAGCCCCACGACATGGGCTGAGGTATTTGAAGGTCTGATCTTTAGCTTGACCACTTCCTGAGTTGTGTGGGTTTTTTTGTAATGGATGACAAGAAAATGAAGCTTTTTGCCTAAAAAAAAAAAAAAAAGGCAGCTGCGCAGAAAAAAAAAAAAAAGCTTAATATTATTATTCCTCCAGCAAACCTCCTCTTAAGGGAGAAGGAAAAACATAAACAGCACAGTTTCCTGTGACCCCTCAGGGACTGGAGTCTGCAGGAAACACCGAGGGACATAAATACTTCTAAGAAAGGAATTCTGGAAGTTCACAAAACCTTTCTGCTGCCAATTTTTGTTTGGATACTCTAAAATGAAAGGAAGAAGACCTGGAGATAACCCACAGTGACACTGGATAAAGGGAACTGGCTCTCACATGGAGGAATTTTCCTTATCCATGGAAAGATGTTCAATATTTTAGTTTTAACTGGATTGAGTATAGGTTAGCATTTTCTCTTCCTTGTGAAGAATTCCCCAGTGGTTTCTGTAGCCAGATATCCCACTGTCTGCCCTGGTATTCCCTTGCCTTGGGAAGTATTTAATTCCCACTCATAAATGTTTATAATGTCTCTCCTATGAATCTGCACGACACGGTACCCTGACAACACCGGGAAGGAAATCTGCTTTCCAAGCCTCCTGAATATTCAGACCAAATATACATTAAATAAACACGAATTAAACAATGTCTCAATAGTTTCAAACACAAGACACTCATCTGGAGGAAATTCCAGCTCCGAGAGCACACGTTGGGATAGTTTAAAGCACGTGACACACGTGTCTGCACTGGAAACCCAAAAGCAACACAGAAACTGCAAAGGAGGGGGTCAGGATGCTGTTTAACCCTTAGGAAACAGTGGGATAATGGGGTTGGAGTCACACAAAACATCTTGGCATGGCTGTCAGTGCTCAGGATTTTATCGATGAAGAGACTTTGGGGATGGGGAGATACCAACCAGCACTGCAGCCTGGCAAATTCCTCCGGTCACTGTGTGTGTGAGCTCTGACTCTCCAGGTGACACTAAAACCAAGTGACACCTCAAGGATTCCCACCTAGAGGGTTCCCACAGGGTGAGACAGCATGTTCCATGCAAGGCTGAGCGGGATCAAACCAGGACTGGTCCCTTCTACTGTGGGAAGCAATGGAGGGTGCAGGATCAGGACAGGCACACGGCACTGCCGCTGGATTGCCAGGGAAGGGAAGTGCTGAGAACAAGGGCTGTGGAGATCAGCTGGGGACACTGTTCCCTCTGCTCAGCCCCACAGTCCCCAACCCTTCCCTGAAAATTAAACAGGTGCATTTATTCATGTTCCTGTGTGGCTGCCCCAACCCTGGAAGTCTCCAAGGCCAGGCTGGATGAGGCCTGGCGTAGAATCTGGGAATTCTGACCACAAAGGTTCCAGAGTGCTCCTCTTCTTTAAACCTTGTCCCGTTATGTCTCCCATAATTTCACACACAAAGTGCCCTTCACTCTCCAGTCAGTGCAGACTAATTTGATTCCTGCAAACTTGGTAGCTTGTCCAGAGGAAGGTGTTCCTGCCCATGAACCAGACAATCTTTAAGGTGCCTTCCAACCCAAACCATTCCATGAAGGACACAGACCTGCTGGAGCGAGTCCAGAGGAGGTCACAGGGATGCTCCAAGGGTTGGAGTCCCTTTCCTATGAGGAAAGGCTGACAGAGTTGGGATTGTTCAGCCTGGAGAAGAGAAGGTTCCAGGGAGATCTCAGAGCCCCTTCCAGGGTCTAAAGGGGCTCCAGGAGAGCTGGAGAGGGAGAGTGAGAGAACAATGGGGAATGACTTCCCATTGTCAGAGGGCAGGGTTAGATGGGGTATTGGGAAGGAATGCTTCCCTGGGAGGGTGGGCAGGCCCTGGCACAGGTTGCCCAGAGAACCTGTGGCTGCCCCGTCCCTGGGAGTGTCCAAGGCCAGGCTGGACGGGGCTTGGAGCAACTTGGGCTTGTGGAAGGTGTCCCTGCCCATGGCATGGGCTTGGGCAGGGTAATCTTTCCGCTCCCTTCCCACCTGTGCCGTGGCTCTGTGCCCACCCCACCCCAGCCCGGGCAGGGGCTCTCACCGGTCGGGGGCTGTCCGTAGGACGTGGCATAGGCTGTCTGTCCGTACGTCGCTGTGGTCTGGGGCTGTGTGTAGCTGACGTCCGTGGGCTGCCCGTAGGTCCCGTAGCTCTGCTGCCCATATGTCTGCTCCAGAGGGGACACAAATTGGATCCATGAATCCATGAACACAGCTCATCCACGGGGGCTGCAGCTACTCAACACAACCGGAGCCAAGCTGGGAAAAGTTTAGGTACTGTGGTGGATTCCGGCTCAGCTCCGCAGTGAGGTTACAAAGCGGGATTCTTCCCTGCCAGGACTGAAGGAATGCAGTTTTTACACCCTCACCACACACCCCTGCCCTGTGGAATGCAAACTGGGAAGCTCCCAGCTCCTCACAACTGCCTGGGCACCACCAGCACTGACAGGGACCATCCCAGGGTTAACCTGGAACGTGGGAGTGGGGCTGCTCCCAGGGCGGAACTGCACTAAGGAACACAAATCATTTTAGTGTTTGGAGGAGGAAACCTATTTAAGGGCTTAATTAAGTCACCCTGAATACTCTTCATGCCCACCAGCTGTTAATTTGAAAAGCGAGTTGATGTGGGTATGGAAGGACAGGATCTGCAGGAACACCCGAACTGTCCTGGTGATGCCACTCCCATCCCGGTGCCTTCGCATCCAGTGTGGGATCAGCTCTAAACTCAACCCTTCCCTGAGCTCATTTCCAAACCTAACTCAAAAATGACTGATTAAAGGACAGGGTCCAATGCTGCAGTGCCACCAGCTGTCCCATGCCATGCCCTGCCAGCTCACACTCCAGGCACTGGCCACCTTCCAGCAGCTCCTGCTTCAGGAGAAAACTCTCCTTACAGCTCTAGGAGGGGACACAGGGACGGCTTTAGCTTCCACATTCTCAGAGATTTAGGCTCCTGGGAGCCTGGAGCTGAAACCTTTTGGGATATTCAGTTTCCCTGAACTGGTCTGGACCAGGAGCAGGAAAGCCTTGACCACTTAAAAATGTCACTGGCCCTGGAACGTCAGTACAAGAGGCAGGAAATGCTGCAAACTTCCCACGGGCATGTGCCTAGAGCTGAGTTTAGCTGGTTAGGTGTTTTATTAGCTGGTATTAGTGTTTAATTGGCTGGTTTTAGATGAGTTTAGCTGGTTAGGTGCTTAATTAGCTGGGTTTAGGTGAGTTTAGCAAGTTGTTTAATTAGCTGGTGTTAGGCATTAAATTAGCTGTGTTTAGGTGAGTTTAGCAAGTTGTTTAATTAGCTGGTTTTAGATGTTTAATCAGCTGGGTTTAGGTGAGTTTAACTGGTTAGGTGTTCAATTAGCTGGCTTTAGGTGAGAGGTGAGTTTAACTGGTTACATGTTTAATTGGTTGGTGTTAGGCGTTTAATTAGCTGGTGTTAGGTATTTAGTTAGCTGGTCAGGTATTTAGTTAGTTGGTTAGGTATTTAGCTAGTTTTAGGTGAGTTTACCTGGTTAGGTGTTTAATTGGCTGGCACGAAATATTTAATTAGCTGGTATTAGCTGTTTAATTAGCTCGTTTTAGGAGAGTTTAGCCGGTCAGGTGTTTAACCACCTGGGTTTAGGTGTTTAATTAGCTGGTTTTAGCTGCCCAGCCTCCCCCAGAGGACACTGTTGAGCCTTCCTGGTCCTACCCTGCTCCCTCCTGCTCTTCCATCTCACCCACAACTGGCAGCAGCTCTTCCAATAAGTGTCTCAAGACACTTATTTAAAACAAAAGTCACCTTCACCTTCCTTTCAGCTGACCCAAAAGCCCAGACTGAACCTGGCTTCCTCCTCTGGAGAGAAAATTAACCTACAGCAACTTTTTGAGGACAAAAATTTACCTTTGGGAACATAGTTGGAGGTTGTAGACAAATGTGGCTGTAGTAACTTGCATTCTAAAGGTTAAAAATAAGCATTAAGTTAATCTCTTCAAGATCACCATTATTTTGCAGTCCAGCCAACTGAGTATGAACAGTTAGAACAATAAAACCTCCATGAAAAAATCAATTCCCTCCTCCTTTGTCCAATCCTGCAACTTGCCAAAAGGCAATTCCCCCGTTTTTTCCAGGTTTTCCTCTCCTACACCTCCAATTAAAACACCCATCAACGTGGTGGTGTCAACCATACACTGAGAATTTGGCTTTTATAGGACCAGGACTGGATAAATTAACAAAGAGGGGGATTGTTTGAGGTTATTCCCACTTTAAAACAAAGTGGTTTGGGCCGCTACAAAACAACTTTTAACCCCAGGTTTTGCCGCTCGGAACTTCCCACGCCTGGGAGAACCCCGTGGATTTTCCTGGAAAACAGGAGATTCAGCAGCAATTCCACCCCCTTCCCGTGGTTTACCTGGGTGGTCTGTGCATATCCTTGAGCTGGCTGAGGTGCATAGGCGCTGTAGCTGTGGAATGAATGTAAAGACATTTATAATCTTGCCCCAGATCTGCATCACAAGACAATTTTTCCGCAGCCAAATGGTTTCTGCTGAAATACTAAAGGATCTAAAAGCTCCAGGAAAACCCTCAGGAGTTACAAACACACCTGAGTTGTTAAGCCTAAACCACAATTAATATGCATTTTTATGACACCTTTTTAAAACAGGGAGGATAAGCTACTTACCCCTGCTGAGCTGCAGCTTGGCTATAGGTACTGTAATCTACAAGAAAAGGGGGGAAAAAAATGCTTGATAAATGCTTAATAAAATTAAGAGTGTAAGAGCACAGCAGCTGGAATTTCCTCCTCCAGCTCGCTATAAACCCCTGGAATTCCAGTTTCCCCAGGGTGGAAGGTAAATGCACTTTTTCAGGCCTTTTTTGAGGGAAACAAAACCTCTCTTCCCCTCATTGTTCCTGCCGTTTGCAGCAGCCACTTTGATCTCAAATGACCCCTCTCCAATTTAACTGCCACCTTGGATGAATCCCAAGGTGGGGGGGGCTGGCAGTGGGGGGGGGATTTGGGTTGGGACAAAGGGAAAACCAGGGATTTGAGGCTTATAAACCTCATAGCCTGGTTTGAAAGGGCCAGGCTGGAAGTTCTGGGGCTGCAGAAACCACCACCCTCCCTCTCTCCTTTTCAAGGGCACAAAAAAACAGCTGGAAAGTTCTACCGCTTGTCCCCCTGGCAGGGTTGGATTTGGGAAGCTGGAAGTGACTCCGGCCCCAAATCCTCAATCCACGTCAACTCCCTGATTTAGAGGAGAACCCAAACCTTGAAAATCCAAGCACAAAGCCTGGGCTGAACCGGTTTGCTGGCGGGGATGGAAAATGAATCCACGGGGCAATTAGGAGGCTAAATTTGAAACGATTACAGCTCCCAGTTCCCTCGGAGGCACCAACAGCTCCCATCCCAACCCTCTGGAGGGAGGGATGAGTTCCTCATTCCAACCAGAGGGATCCCAGCTCTTCCAGCATCACAAAGTCCCAGGGTCAGGGCTCGGCCCTGTGCTCAGCCCCTCCAGAGCCAGAGGCAGGAGCTGGATGTCAGCGTTTTCCCAGATCCATCCCTGCCTGGGAAGAGGTCCCAGTGTTCCCATGGCCATCCCACCTCGGGGGACGTTGATCTCAAGTCACAACCCCGAGCTTATCCCAGCCTCAGGACTACCCTGGGTTGAGAAGGAGCCACATGGATTATCCAGCCCAGCTCTGCACAGGCCAAGCAGGGACTTGAGGAAACAACCGAAGAGCTTCAGGGCCGTTATCCCGCTGATCCCAAGGCGGTGGAGCCCCGGGAATCACTTGGAAAACACACTCGCCACACAGCACAACCTCCCCTGGGTTCTGCCCTGCCAAGCCTCTCCGTGTGCTCCCAGCTTTTCCTCCTGCTCCCGGAGCTGATCCCAGCAGGAATTTCTGGCACTTCGCTCCTCTGACCTTGCCCAGCACACCGGGAGCTGCCCCAAACACCTCAGAGGACACCGAGACCCCCAAGTGCCCTCCCAAGGCTTCCCGGGACACGCGGCACGAGTTGTTAAAACTCCTCTGGCACAATTCCCACTTCCCTCACAGGCTGGAACATTTTCCTTGTTGTGTTTTATGCCTTTTTTTTAAAAAAAAAAAAAAAAAAATTCAGTTTACGTGGCTCTGCTAAATCCTGAGTGTTCACTAATGCCTGATGCCCTCATCCAGTTTCCCTCTCCACTCCTCTTTTCCCTGCTCACCCTCCAGCCACCAAAACCTCAAAATTCCTCATTTCGGTCTCATTTTTCAGCCCAATTTTGGCTTCCAGCTCCTCACAGGCGCATCAATTACCCCCCTCCAAAACTCCCTCCTTAAAGTCACACCCAAACCCAACATTTTCCCCCTTTCCAGGTGTGGAATTTGCAGTTTCCCTCCGGTGATGGCTGTCTTTTAATTCACCCGGATTTAGGCGAAACACCGAACATTAATAAAAAATAATATTATGGTTCATTTAGTTAAACCCATCTCCTGGCTTTTATTTTCAGTGGGAAATTAATCTTCATCCTTTTATTTCACGAAGCTCAGGAGCACAACAGCAGTCAGAAATAGCAGCTCCCAGGAGGAACAATTCCATGAATTAAAGGAAAAGACAGCTGTGGTTTTAAACCCCATTTTGACAATTCCATTGGCAGACATTTCTTTACTTTTGTTTTTCATTTAACCTCTCCAAGGTGCTATTAATGATATTCCTGCACACTCCATGGCCTGGGATGTTTTCCTTTAGGGAAACATGGAAAATCCTCTGTTATGGGACATCAGCCCTTGACTTTAAAGGTACTTTAAAAGCGAAGTTGCTACATTGGTGACTCTCAGTTTGGAACTATTTGTATCCAGTTGGAGCCCTCGGGGAAAAACGTTTCCTTCTGTGAGGGTTCCCTGGTTTATTCAAACACATTTGGAGCCATGGAAACGATGGAAAACCTTCCTTTCCTATGGGAAAAAACTGGGAGAACTGGGGGGGTTCACGTGGAGAAGAGAAGGCTCCAGGGACACCTGAGAGGCCCTTGCAGAGCCTAAAGGGGCTCCAGGAGAGCTGGAGAGGGACTTGGGACAAGGGATGGAGGGGCAGAACAAGGGGAATGGCTTCCCACTGTCAGAGGGCAGGGTTAGATGGGATATGGGGAAGGAATTCCTGGCTGTGAGGGTGGGCAGGCCCTGGAATGGATTTCCCAGAGGATGCCCCAAGCGCCCAAGGCCAGGTTGGATAAACTTGGAGCAACCTGGGCTGGCGCTGGGCGATCCTTACGGTCCCATCCCACCCAAACCATTCCCCGCACAGCCCCGGCCCGGCGCGCTCAGCTCGCGCAATCCCGCAGGGGCCGCAACGCAAAGAACAACCCCTGAAGGGAAAGCACGGCGGGCCCGGCGAGGCCCCTCCGGGCGGACCAGGCCCCGCTCGGCCCGGCCGCCGCGGGCCCGGCTCCACAGGCCG
>VWZG01010659.1:7450-27504 GCA_013396735.1 Grallaria varia
TTTTTTTTTTTTTTACATTCAGAGTCAGAAAAGATCCTAAGAATGAATGAGTAGAGTCATCCTGAGAAAGACGTGCCTGGAGGAGCCAGCACAGCAGTGGCCTCGACGCTAACTCATCCCACGAGGAACGGACTCTTCCTGATGTGCTGGACTTGCCTTACAGTCCCCACTCCTCGCCCTCCTCTGCTCACCCTTTGCCGTCCCTTTCTGTCCAAGGGCTGTGGTGGACTGCCGTGTCTTGGCAGTCTTCAGTGAAGCCTGGTTGCTGCTGCAGACGCTGTGCTTTGACCAAACCTCAGCTGCTGGACTTGGTGGGACTAAAAAGTCTGCACAGGTCACTAAGCCAGATTTTATAGTACCTTGGGACCTGTTCATCTTCAACATTTTCCCCATTCAGTCTTTCACTTTATTCATCTTGTTTCATTTCCACTGGCTATATTTTTTTTCTTTTAGGTCATCAGATTTTTTTTTCATTTATCTACATTCTACCCATCAAAAAACAAACAAAGTACTTGTTAAGTAAAATTTATATGTATTTGAGTTACCACCATCACACTGCTTACTGGATTTTTTTTCAGCCTTTTATCCTTTTTATTCAGCCCATACCACCACTAGGCAGGAATCGCTTGAAGTGCCCAGTGATGACAAGTAAAGCTTATTATGAATCAAAATTAGTTTCAGTTCTGTAACTGCTTTGTCAAATCCCTAGTCTTTCTGCTTTATTCTTTAGCTACACAATAGAAGGAATAATATTTGTTTTCTCTCCTTCTTTAGAGATATTCAGAAAGCAACCAGCTCTGTGTGGCCCTGCTTGAGCTGGGGCTTGGATGACCTCCAGAGGCTCTTTACAACCTCAACTTCTCTGCAACCCTGATTACCACAGAAGGTGCGGTGAAGAACTGATTGACATTTGGGTGTTGCAGGAATGGAGGCTATAGACATACCTAGGCAGGCAGAAAGAAGTCTTGAACTTACAATAACAAGAAAATCAGCCAAAAGACCTTATTAGAGTGGGCAGTTTCAGACTTGCCAGCGAGGAAAAATCTGCTATCAAGTTTACCCCTCACCTTGAACCTGGGATTCATAACCCAACAGAGGTTAAGTTGTGAGAAGAACAGAAAGCATGTGATGAGTCTGAATGGTAAATATTAAACAGGAGTTGTGGAAGTTGGGCATGGCAGCAGTCTTGCAAGTCCAGCATTCCTCTATGGAGCATAGCAAGGAAACAATAGGTTGGAAAAAAAAAGATACAATCAGTAAGTGGCATAGCAGTGGGTCATTTTGGCTTTTTGAAATGTTGTCACATGCTTTTTAAAAAGGTATTCTGTGTTGTGTAATGTCATGCAAAGTCCTGATGTTCCCAAGCTCTTCCTCAGAGGCTGATCTGCATACAACACTCTATTAATAGATGGTTGCTCAGTGTGATGTAGGTGCACTGATCCTCCACGAAGACAGTGGCAGCAAAAACCATCCTGAGGCATAGCTGAGGTGTGCTTTCTGCTGGGAGGCCTTTCTGAAAGGCTTTCTGATCTGTGTTAACCAAGAGGTTTGGGTTTTTTTGGTTGTGATCGCTGTGGGAGAGCAGAGCTTCTGGCTGTATGGGATATTTGACCAGGAACAATTGTTAAGCTTTTGACTAAGGAAGCCAGTGTGATGTGGACATGATAACCAAGGGGCATTAGAAATGGACTTCTTGTGTTTGTCCAGGTTGAGCACAAGATAACTGGGTGGACGAGGCCCACATCCAGCATTTTAGAGCTTGTTTAAAGCATTTGAGTAGAAGGAGAGTATGGTTGGGATGTTCTTGAAAAGAATGATTCTTCTTTTTATGCAGTAGCTCTGGTTTTCATTATACCATGTAAATGCTTCATTTGAGACATATGTCTTTTTCCAGTAAAGACCTGGCTTGGAAATTGCTCACAGTACGTGTCAGGAGGAAAATCACTAGTTCCTTAGAACAGTTTTAACTACTACATGTCTTTAGCGTGAAATTTGGGAGGTATTTAAACAAAGATATATTTTCTGGTGAATTTGCAGTATGTAGGACTTTATTACAAACTGAGATATTCCCTGTATGTTTTGACTTGATGGAGAGATGCACGTGAAAGATGACTGTGAGTTTCAGTTTTATCTGCTTTCCCACATGTCTGTACATGTGGTACCTTGCAGAGACACTGCTGATGGGATGATGGTTGAAATCTGTACTCTGCTTGTGCAAAGGCCCATTTACATTGAAGTTCACCACAGTCAGAGTTGAGTGAAAACTGAATGTGGTTTTAAGTTTGTAACCTTTACACTTTTGGATGTGCAAATGAGCCACTACTTGTTCTTCCTCAGACCTTCTGCAGAAACCAAGGTTAGCTGGTTCTCCCAAGGGTATTTATTTGAAGTTTTTCAAGTGGTGGTGGAATATTGCAAGAATGTTTCAACAATTGCCTACAGTATGTGACACAATCCTCCTCTCTTTCCTCACTGTCTTGTGACTTGAATAAAGATGTGATGGTTTCAAGGTAAGATGGTGGGAGAAATGAACCCAAATATGAGAGATTACGAGTTACAGTTTACTAAAAAGATTACAATGAATACTATTATACAGAGAAAAATTGGCTTTAACCCACAAAAACCAGATGTAACCCAGCACCCTGGGACGCAAACAGAATGGTATTCATCAGCCCCTGTGCTGAGCGCCATATGGTCTGCCTCAGTGCAAAGTAAAAGGAAAGGAAAACCTGCTGGTGAGGATAATGGTTGCAGTCATGTTGAGAGTGGCAGTTGCAGTCCTGTTGAGGTTCTGGTCCTTTTCAGGATCTGACAAGTGGTACCAGAAGTCCCCAAACCCCAAGATTATATATGCTCAGGTTCAGGTGGGAATGCCCAGTACCTCCCTCAGGGTGAGGAGTTTCACAATGGGTGATTTAACTCTGTGAGTCATGAAATATTTTTTGAGTCTTTGGTGGCCCATTGGGAGACAGGACCCCTCAGAGTGGGTGAGCCTGGGTGCTGATGCCTTCCTGGAGGGGAGTTACCATGGCTGAGTCATTGGTGTGAAGACAGAAACACTTCCCTTATCTCACAGGGTTCTTTAACACCCAGCTTGTAGCCTGAGGTGTCAGGTGTGCCCTGGGCAGCTGCTGCAAACAGTCTGTTATTAGCAGTTCATCAGAAGTAACATGGAGGGTGCAGAATACATAGTTTTGCTTACACCCCACGCAGTGATAAACTGGTCACAGCTGCTGTAACTAGGACATCAGTAAAGTACTTTTTTCCCCCTAGACACTGCTGACACCTGGATATGGTAATTTACCAATTCCCAGTATCCACCATTAAAACTAATGAATTGTTGAAGCTTAGATAAATCACTTTAGTCATTACAAATAAAGATTAAGAAGGATTAACTGAGTGTAAGACTCCTTTCTAAAATGCTGCAGTGGATGTATTATCAGGAGACCTTTAAGTTGAGATCTCAGTACACTTCAAAGGTCTCTTGTAATAGCTGGCAGGATTATTAATAGCTGCCAAAACTGATTTAGGTAGAGTGTGTTTTCTTGGGGCATTTTAACTAATGAATCATGTCATTTGGTTCGCCATAGTTTTTATTTGTTTCGCTTTGAAAGAAAGAACTTTCTGTTATCCAGACATGGATACAGACAGTGTGCTTCAGTTTAACAGCTCGACGAAACAGCTTACAAAGTCTAGAATGTGAGGATAGGAATCTCAACTGGAATGTCCCTGTGACTTCGGTGAGTGCATGCTAACCTCCATCTGCTCATGATCTGACTCCTGATGCTCATAAACCAGTGTTACTAAATTATGGCATTGCTGTTGGTACAGAAGTCTACACATATATACCAGTGCTCTAATTCTTCAAGCCGGAGGAGAAATTAAAATGGTTATGTCAGACTCTACAGGAACAACATGATCCAAAACTGAGAAATGTGTTCCTCTTTCACAGCACCATCCTCGTATCAAACTATTTGTGTGGCAGTACAGCAATTAACCAAGGAAGATCTTTCTACTGCCACTGATTTTGAAGCCCCACCGTATTTGCTCACCTAAACTAAGCAGTTACCCTCTGTTTATATTCAGCTGTTTGTGTTTGGCTGACATAGTGCCAGCCAAAATGCAACAATGTTACCAGGTGTCAGGATACTTGCTTATTTTCAGAACACTGCATATTTCAGGTTGTGTATCTTTCATTTGAATAATTACATGTTTTATATTGTTTTACACACTTAAAATAGTCTAGAGCCTTGAAATCGTTAACTGTTGTCATCAGCTGCTGTGCCTCGATTTTTTCTACTGACTTCAGTTGGAATGACTCAATCATCTGACAGTTAACAATGATTTTACAAAGTGTATTTTGGGATCCACAAGGCTCATTTAGAGGAAAAAATCCTCTTCTTCAAGGAGAAGACAGCAGATTTCACTTTAGGCTTTCACAGTAGTATTTTTCACCAGCTACTTGCCACTTGAAATCTGCTGATTTTATGAGAAGATGATGTTATTTCATTGATGCTTGCATCTGGTTTTTCTGCAGTTTTGGGGGGGTTGGTGCTTCTTTATGATGACACCTCTTTGAGTTTAATGCAATCACTTAGAATTTATGCTAGCATTAATGAAACAAGAAATAGCTCCCCAGCCCTAGATTCTCAGAATTGGAGGTAGTCGTCAAAACCAAACATGGCCAAGCACATACTACATACAAAATCAACATGAAGAGTATGTTACAAACATTGCAGTAATGCCCTCAAGTGTAGCAGAAATGCAAGAACTACAGGTTCCAGTTCTTGAAGGCTTAACTGCATGATGCTAACAGTGTCATTTCAATGAAGTCTTCTTTCTTCGTGTTTTAATTTATAACTATATTCTCATGCTCTCTTTACTTCCAGAGTCCCTAGCTTTTCCCTCCCTTCACAGGAGGGAGTGTACTCAGCTAGCAAGCAACTAGATCAGATTTTTTGTCTTCACTTTCTCTTTCCCCACTCATACTCCTATTCACATCTTCCAGCCTGCACCAAAAATCCCATGTTGTTGCTTGGACCAAACCTTTCCATCATTGGGGTTCCCATGCTATTTGCACTGTACCGTCCTTGCTACAGCAATGCAGTTACAACTGGTGCGTGAAAATGAGGGTGAAAAAGCTGCAGCAAGTGGTGACAACAGCTAAATAAATGACTCTTTTATTATTTCAAATACAAGCAGTTGCAGCTACCTACTATTTTGAAGTTGTAGAATCAGAGGTTCATAGAATGGTTTGGGTTGGAAGGGACCTTCCACTAGACCACATTGTTCAAAGCCCCATCCAACCTGGTCTTGAACACTTCCAAGGAGGGGGCAGCCGCAACTTACCTGGGCAACCTGTGCCAATGCCTCACTACTCTCACAGTGAAGAGTTTTTCTGATATCTTGTCTAAACCTACCTTCTTTCAGTTCATAGCCATTCCTCCTTGTCCTGTCACTACCCTCCATGATAAAAAACCCTTTCCATCATTCCTGGAGGCCTCCCTTAAGCACTGGAAAGTTTCTTCACAGCCTTCTCTTCTCCAGGCTGAACAACCCCAAATCTCTCATCCTTTCTACACAGGAGAGATGTTGCAGCCCTCTGGTCATCTCTGTGGCACTTCTGCTCCAACATGATCATGTCTTTCTTATGCTGGGGACTCCTCCAGTGTGTCAACCACCCTACAGAGCTTGGTGTCATCAGCCAACTGGCTGATAGTGGACCTGATCCCATGTAGTAGGTTGACCCTATCCGGATTCCATGGGCTTATTAAATCCCTTTCTGCAGCTAGGCAGAAGAGAGAGGGGTCATCCACTTACTACCTTTACGGGCAAAAACAGACTCAAAGTGAGATAATACCTAAATTTATTACTAACAGGACAAAAGCTAAGCTAAATAGTGATAAATAAAACAGTCTTAAAACACACACCACACACACTTTTCTCCCCACCCCTCCTTCTGTCCATGGTGGGTTGCAGTCGGTTGCAGTTGCTGCTGCCTGCAATGTGACTTCCCCCACCCCTCGGGGTTACTCCTCCATGGGATGCAGTAAAAGTTGAGTCTCTGCACCCCAATGGGCCTCCGTGGGTTGCAGAGGGACATTCTGCTTCACCACGGTCTTCACCACGGTTTACAGGGGACCACAACTGAGTCCATCCCCTGCTCCATGGGGTCCCTCCCACGGGAGACAGTTTTTAATAGACTTCTCCAAGGTGAATCCACCCCTCGGGCAGCAGCTCTTCCACATCTGCTGTCCTGAGGGTCACTCCTCCATAGTGGTACAGTCCTTCATGGACGAGATGCATCGGTGTGAGCCCTCCCATAGGGCCACAGCTCTCACTCAGGTAAAACCTGCTCCAGCATGGGTCTGCCTCTCCATGGGTCCACAGGTCTCCTGCAGGATTCTGCTCCATCCTGAGCCTCCCACAGGGTCACAGGCTCCTTTCAAGCATCCACCGGCTCCAGCATGGGTTCCTCCATGGGCTGCAGGGAGGTCTGCGCTGCAATGGTCCTCCATGGGCTGGAGGGGTTTTAGCTCTGAGTCCTTTCCCCATTCCATGAGGTGCCTCCTCCCCTGACTCTGCAGCAACCTTGATGTCTGCCTGTTATCCCATGTTCTCACTCTCTGGAATTTCTTCTGCACAACAACCTCCAATTCTTGAATATGTTCTCACAGAGGTGTTACTGTGATCTCTAATTGGCTCGGCTCTGGCCAGGAGCCAGATGTCCCTCCTGGGGCCAAGTGTCATTGGCTCCCATGGGACAGGGGAAGCTTCTAGCAGCTTCTAACAGAAGCCACCTCTGCAGCCCACCCCACTACAAAAAGAAAGGTTCAGCTATAGAAACCCACTGTCCGTGTCCCTGACAAAGATGTTAATTAAGACTGGTCCTAATACTGACCTCTGAGGGGCACCACCTGTCACTCTTCTCCACCGGGACACTGAGCCATTGACCACAACTCGGAGTGGGACCATTCAGTCAATTCCTTATCCACTGAGTGGTCCACCTGTCAAATCGAGGTCTCTCAATTTTGAAGTCAAGAATGTGCATGGAAGAATCAAATGCTTTACACAAGCCTAATTAGATGACATTACCTTATCTACCAATGCTGTAACCCCATCAGAGGAGGCCACCAAGTTTGCCAGGTATAATATGCCCTAAGTGAAGCTATATTGACCAACCTGGTGGTTATTCTCTTATTTAAACTCAATGAACAAGTTTTAATGATTTGATGTACGGAACGAGTCTTTGAAGGCTCTGATCAATAATACATACTGCAGTCTTTCCAGAAGTGAAAATCTAAGATAAGATCTTAATTTCTTAGGGCTGTTAAAGTTTCCATAAGGATTTCAGCACACATGGCAGTATTTTGACCAACTTCCAATCCTGAGAACTGCTACTCCCATTGGATAAATTTCCCCTGCACTGAATTTTCTCTGTGCTTTTCCTTGTTGCTTCATGTCAAAAGTGATCATGAAGCAGCTATGCACTGGCATACAAATGCCTCCTTCTGTAGGGCACCAACAGTATCATCACCCGGAGCGCAAAAGGTGGAGACTGCTTTATTTCCAACATGGCCACATCAGTGGGGATTATGATCAGAGTAATGGCACAGAGGAGCACACCTGCACAATATCTGCCAGGTGCAGAAATGATTTCTGCACTAGCCTGACATGGGCTGGTATGGGGAGCTGAGGCAGAAGAAGGCTGTGCAGTGAGTCTGTTATTACTGATCTGGTGGCTTCAACACCTTTCTAATTGAAGTCACAGCTGAAAATTCAGTTGCCTTCTGGTTGATGGTCAGAGGGACAAGAGACCTTGGGTTTCCTCAAGTTGAAAGAGTGACTTACTCATCTCTGCCCTCGTGCTTCTGCAGAATGAAAGCCCTTGGTCGCATGTAGGAAGAGTGCTAGAAATTCTGCAAAGGTTGATTTCACCAAGTGAATGGCTGTGGTTTTCCTAAATATTTATAGCTTCATCTGAACAGCCTGATAATTCATTTGGCCTTCATAAACCTCTTTTTCTGTGCATCCCCACCACCCAACTCGTACTGTGCCAGAAGCTGGAAGTAGTCTGGAGAACTGTAGCAAGAATGACTAGAGGACTGGAAAACACAGTTGGGATGTCAAGGTAAAGAAATTGGTTTGTTAGTAATTAAAAAAAGGAAGCATGCATGGACAGAATTTGAAGGATTGGTGTTGAAGAGAGTGCTAACCAGTTACCTGTCACATCTGTGAGGGAAGAAACAAATACAAATGAGCCTAATATGCAGCATAAGATGACTGGATTTGGAAAACTTTCCCCCTTCATGGGTCATTGTCATGAAATCTCCAGGCAGAGTGCACATTTGTAACAGCTAGTTGGGCAGCTGTCCCCAGTGAGCTTTTGTTCCTCAAAGAAGGCAGCCAGGGTAGATGTCCTTGAGCTTCTTGCAGCTTCTCTCTGCTCTAACTGCTGTTGTGTGCTGCGGAGAGCATGCACAGGAGCAACCTAGCATTGTTGTTGTACAGTTAGGTAGGGATCAACGGGTCAGTCAGGTCAGGTTGGCATCAGATCAGTTTGTCTCTTGAAGTGCTCTCTGCCTTCAACTCTAAGTTTTAGAACACTTGTGTTTGGGTGGGCTTTTTTTACCATATACCTCATCCAGTTAGTGGTATGTCTCTCAGACTCAGCTGTTACAGATATTTGCAAAAGCAAAAGAAACCTTTGCTTTTCTGAACTTTCTTTTCTGAACACTTTTTCAGAATTAAATTAATTCATACGATGCCACAGACTTCCATACTATGCAACCTTTGCATCTTGATGAAATTGGACTCCCCATTTTGCATTTCATTTCAGTGTGTTTTGTGAGACTGCGTAGAACTTACTAGAAAATTGATCTTTTTCTAAATGATTTTTCTAATCTATGTCTCTTGTTCATGTTTTCCATTTCTTCTCTGACTTCATGTCTTTCTGTGTTCTTGGTCTTAGTTTTTCCTGCTGAGAAGGGCTGACTGCTGTGCAGCATGCACTTGTCTAGACACAGCTAGAATAGTAAAAGAAAGAAAAGAAAAAAGACCATCTTCTGATTAATCAGGAGAGATCGTGTCCCCAGCAGCCTCTGTTCAATCTGAGCCTGACACAGAGGTTGATATAACAACTTGCAGTACTGATTGGAGTTCAACATCTGTTACCAAGAAATAAAAACCTAGTAAGTGAGCATCCCTACATGAAATGTTAACCCTTATGTAAAAACCAGTTTACACATCTGAAAACCCAAAGGCATTTTTAGTGTGTAGATGCAGATTTAGATGTAAATCAGCATAGACCCATCTATGCAGTTTTACACCACCTGTTGTGTTTTGCACTAAACACTGTTGTTCATACTGGCAATCATACCTATGGCTATGTAGAACTATAATTCATAAATCTGTGAATTGGCACCTGTGGATGTGGCTAAGCAATCCTCAGATCTGGACCATGATTTTCTTTTAAGCAGGCCTCATTCTCCAGATCCACATTGTTCAGTTTTGATGATTTACCCTCCAAACATCATTCAGTGTGAACAAATTGAGCAAATGTGCCTTCTGAAAAAACTTCCAGGACTCCTGTTGCTGAGGTCCTCCAAGGACATAATGCCTCTTCAGACTGCTTACAGAAAATTCAGAGGAAGTGAATTACAAGCAGGGAATTTGCACCTACAGTAGCCTGATATCTGTTGCATCTACAAGACATGAGGGCAAGTCCTCTCTTCGTAAAATTGAGGTGAGTTAGGTAAGAGTACTGTAAGCCTAGATGCAGACATTATTTTGGGCTGAATGGGTATTTCAGCAAAAGCCTGTGCTTCTCTGACCCAAACCTAATGAAAATAAGCTGAGTTTAAAAATAAGGGAGGACTGACTTTTGCTGGCTTTTACACTAAAACTACTACCAACTTTGAAAGAAGACCAACTCTGCATGCTGGCAAGCGTTTAAGGTTCAGTTTGTTTGTGTGTTGTACAGAGAGAACAAAGGGCATCATTATTCTCCTATCAGCTCTGATCCACACATCTCTCTCTTCAATTGTTATTCTCTGCTGGACCCCTGAGGTCATCTCAGTTTGCCTGTTCATTTGTGGCTGCAATAATAATTTTTTAGAAGATGCTACATGTGGTGAAAATACCTGTCCTAATACTGTTAACAGCATGGTGAAAGACAGGTTGATCACCTGGTGGAAAGTAGACTCTGCAAGTTCTATTTTCCTTTTCTGGGGCTGATTTCAGTCTCATGTCTATTTGCCAGCATATTGTGATGTCAGATTTTCATAACATTTGGAGGAAGAATTTGCACTTGCAGCTGCACACTGATGAGTGCCCCTTCTGATTTCCCTCCCCCAGCTCATTAACATGCATGTCTTCCCTTATTAGTGTTCATCATTATGTGAACAGCTGGTAACTGTTCTGTTTTTCTTCTCATCAAAAAGAGGGCTTCACAGCCATGAGGAAAATTAGTATTAGGTACAAGCAATTTTTAATACTGACTCCAGGTCCATTAATTTTTTCATTATCGTTATCATCATCATCATGGCAAGGGTGGGCAGGTAGGCTGTGGGCCTGATTCTCATGTCATTGGGAGGAATATAAAGGACGAGAAAGTCTTTCAAAGGCAGGAGGCTTACACCAATTCCAGCTGGGGTAAGTGCAGATCAGGGTCTGACTCTCATTACATTTTTCATGGCTGCCTTTAAAATATGAGTAGTTTCTCTTCCAAATCCATTTTTAACTGTAATTAACTGTAATGAAGATTTTTTTTTTCTGCTTGTATTCCTCAAATACATGCCCCACCAAAGATTTTAAATTACTCCTCTGGCTGCATATATTATGATCAAGGTAGAAATTATTTCTGTCACGTATGTCAGGAGGAGATGAAAAAGTAAAAGACAATTGGTAACTAGGCATATTTGCTGGGGTTCTGACTTTGATTTTTCTCCTCAGTAGACGACTGGTTAAGATGGAATATCATTTTTAGTGGGTCATCATGACTGTATTCAGGATTCTGAACAAGGACAGGTCAAAAGATGTTGTTAAATGTCTGAAATACTCTGGAATGTAGATCTCCACCTTCCAAGCTGAAGACCGTTTTGGAGTGATATTTTGTTCTGGGTTTTTTAATTATTTAGAAGAGTTATTATCTTTCATGCGTCTCATCCAGCACATATTTTCCATTTATTCTTCTCAATCCATAAGCCTGAGAATATATTTATTTTCCATAGGAACCAACAACAGTATACCCATGAACAATTTTTGCCCTGGTGTGGGAAGCTCAGTTAGGTAAGCTGTAGTAGAAATAAGAGCTGAACTTTTGTCTGGCAGCACCAGTTCAACTCTTCCTTACTACAAGTGCCATTACTATGGTGAAGTATCCAGGAGTAATGTCTGGTGGAGATTTCCATGTGAATAAAATGTCTTATGCTACCTGGGATGAATTTTCTTCTTTTTTTGTTTTTTTTTGTTTTTTGGGTTTTTTTTAACACAGTAAGAATAATTAAAAATTGTAGTGCCATATTCTTAAAAGATACACTTCTTCTCTGTTGAACCAAACTGATTACATACTGTAAGTCAAAAGATTTTGGAAAAGAGCAAGCATATTCTCTGTATATGTAACATTAAGTTTATATGTTTCCTGAAAAATATGGAATTATGAAGCTGTGATATATGATCACTACAGATTAGACCAGTCTCAATTCTTTTTACAGGTTAAAGACAAGTGCAAAACAGTGAATAACCTTGTCTTGAAACAACAAAAAAAAATCAGTGTGTGTCTGCAATTAAATTAAAATATACCTTGATGCCACAGGTATAAGAAGTCAGTTCAGAATTTACTTCTGTTCCCTCCATATCTTCCTCTGAATCATTATATTGTCTTATTATTTTTCATTTGATTCTAATCTCCCATTTCAGAGAAAAGTAATGTAAAACAAATTGGTAGAATGGTTTTAAATTAACAGAAATCTTTAACCAGTCAGATGACATGAAAATTAAGGAAATGCTGGGAACACAATGCCAAAAGATAAATAATGAAATTGGTTTTGAGTCTTGAGTTATTTTCCTGTCTTCCAAATGAAAACATGCATACAGTGATTAATTGTCCGAACAAAGTGAATTAGACACTACCGTCTTCTGCTTAGTTTCTCCCTGTAGGATCGCATTTTCATCTCTAGACCTGTTTATTCTTAGCCACTAGAGGGTGCTCAGATAGCAGTATTACTGGGAATTTATAAATCATCGTTTCAGGGATTTTTGCCTTGTGTTCTGCTAGCCATGGCTTTCATTCTCATGTTCATACTTGTTTTGGCTGGTTTGTTTGTTTGCTTGTTAGTTTTCCCTCTGTCTCTTTATTTAGAGCTTTTGCAGGGTGAGAGGTTCTTGCTGAATGAGTTAGCTCTTCATCGCCTTGATGTTATTTTAATGGTATTCATCAGCAAAACACAACTTGTCTCACTGCATCACTCCTCTCATGGCCAAACATGACTTACTACTCCACAAAGATGGATTCATCATTCAACAGGTGATTAAAATAGATGTGATGGAATCCAGGAGTCCAGGACCACTTCAGGGTAAGCAAACCTGTAGTACTTGGCTAACGTCCTCCTCTGTCCCTTCCCAAACATGAGCATGCTCTTCAAACTTACCAACTTCCACTTCCCATGTGAGGAGACATTTCATGTCCTACAACTGTTCACTTTGTCTCTCACACTAAAATGCCTAAGCAAATACACAGAACTTGCATAAACCTCATGCATGATGAGTCTTGCCACTCCTCCTGTAAGTACATTTCACTGTGCTATGAAATGTCACCACCCTGTGTTAAAAACCTCCAGTGGATTGGAGCCTTTGTGGTGACTTTAGGAACTTTGTGTGTGGACTCTTTTATACTCTCCAGGGACAAAGAAGAAATTTTCCAAAATCAGGAGCTGAACAGCTAGCAACCAGCCACAGAGATGAACTAGACTTTAGCAGTAGTTGAGTAATCTGTGGAACACCGCATATCTACACAGTGATGACAAAACCCAAACAACATTACATTTTTTTCCATTTCTGCTTCAGTCTACAAACTGTAGTTGAGAAACTGTAAAGCGCAGTTATTTAATAAAAAGTAGGTTTGGGAGATTATAGCTGAAAAAAATAAGCCCACCTTTTAGGGTTTTCTGGAATGAATGAGAAGGAAAGAGGGCCTCCAATGGACAAGCAGAAAAGCATGTATGACTGTAAGCCATTGGCAATTTTCAGAGATGGGTAAGGAAAAGGAGGTAAAGTCTCTGTAAACAAAGAGTTCAGGAAAAGTGCTTGACCACCATGTGGATACAGAACTGAGTGCCTTTGCTGTATAGAGCTCTGTAGGCATGTTGTGGATGAAATGGCTTGAGAGTGAGCCAGAGTTTTTACTTAATTGTGTCGAGGATGTAATTTTGGGGGGGACAAAAATAAAGAGTTTTCTTAGAATTTCAACAAAGTAACTCCCTTTGATGACAGACTGTACCTCTGATTCTTTTCTCCATTGCCCTGGGCAGAACCGATATCACCAATTTCTTCAGGGAGGTTTATGGATCTTCTGTGGCAGCAGTTTATCTGTATAATGGTGGTTTGAGTAAGTACTAGCTGATGCTAAACTACCCCCTGTACAAAGGAAGATGAGAAAATAATCCATCTGCCTTCAGTATTTCCTATCAGTCTTATTTCAGAACCAAGTGAAACAGCAGCAGTAACTGTAGATGATGATCTTCTTGCAATGGACAGGAATATCATTTGTATGCAGTTAGATTAATTTCATTTTGGTCATCCTACTACTCTTCGTCATGAGACAGGATGAGCATGTGATGATTGTCACAGATAAGAGGAAGCAGAACTGCTTTGGGATAGTTTTGCTCCCTTGGTTTTATTTGATCATTCCTTCTTTCCAATTGATCTTTTCTGTGTTTAGAATCATATTTCTGGTTGTGCTCAGTCAACTGAGCAGTCGTGATTGCCCTGTGAGTGAAAGGTCACTGTCACTATTTATTCCTCCAGCAGTATGGAGGACTCAAATAGATGGAAATATCATCAGCCTTTAAAAGAACTGTTTGATAGAATAGGGAGAAAGCATAAAGCAGAAATGTGACTTTAGGGGTCACCACTTAATTACCGGAAAATTAGGCAGAGAAAGCAAACAGCATAGTCCATAATCTTGAAGGTGAAAGAAGGATGGTGAAAGAAGGCAGTAGGAGAGAAACTGTTATTGTTCAGGAAAAGGTTATTTGGAATAGAAAGCCAGGGTATGTCCCTGTAGATAAGTGGGACAAAGGCCATAAACTATAGAAGAGAAAATGCTCAAGGGGAAAAGAGAAAAATGATACAGGGAAAGGACAACTAAAGGTATGATTTTGGAAGTTTGAAGGGAAACTGAGGCAGAATAGTCTCTGCAAAACCACATTTTAATGAAAATTAATGAGTACTGTCATAACTGTACAGCAGCATGATTTTTTTTTTTCCTGGAGTTTGTTTCTTTCTTTAGCTGAAGTTGTGGTACTCATTATTATCTGAAATTACCCACTATGGAAAAATAATCATTCTCATACAATGCACTGAGAAACCCATTATGTCATTTTAAAGATCAGAGTTGAAAAAGGATTTGAATTTGGTTTATTGATGTGAGCCTGAAAACATTGTACATGGTGATTTCTGTCTGCAAATAAAGAATATTTTACCTACCTGAATTGTGGATGAAAACAACCTGGGTCAGCAAACAAGTTGCAAATAGTTGTGTATTGTTGCAAATGGTCTCGCACCCTAGATTTTTCTAGAAAGTGTTGTCCAGAATTAGGTAGGACTGCCCTCTGACCTGTGATCTCATGTGGTCATTCTGTTGCCAGAATGGAGTTGAGGAAGAGTGGCAGCTTTCATACCCTTTGTCCTTGCATCAGCCGTTGATACTCAACTGAGTAGTGCCTTTGCTTTTTCTGTGACTTTTGCAAGGAGTGCTTTGCTTTTCAAGACCTCACAGTCTGTACGGTGTGATTTTCCGACCTCGGGGGCCTGTGAGCAAATCAGTCAGTCTGTGTCTCCTAGAGGTGAGGGAGCACACTCAGCTGCTGTAGGCATGGCAGCTGGTAGAGCCCAGGGTGCTCAGCCATCTTCCCAAGAAGGAAGCATATACATAGCCCTACTACACAGCCCTGCCATGCATGTACAGCAACCCAGCACTGAGGCAAGGAAGGTGGCAAAATAGGTAGGACCTGGCTACCACCACTGCAGCAATTTATCCATATGGCTGCAGAATCTACAGTCTGGATAAACTGTAGGCTGCAACCAGACTGGGAGTTCTTGGCTTGGCTGATAATCATGTTGCAGCTTTGTGAGTGACTCTTGGTATGCAGCAAAAAGTTCAATGGCTCACATCCCCCAGGTTTATCAATTTCAGGCTGACTTCAGGACAGAGGCACCAAGTTGCTGTGTTGAGGGTCACTGTGCCTCTTTGTTGCTGCCCTTTCAGCATTATGCCTTGAACCTACTGCAGCCTTTTATACTCTCAGTTGTCATATGCAAAAGACTTCTCTTCCCTTTGTGCAGATATAATTTTAACATTACTACCACAGCTGGAAAAAGAGACTAAGCTGTAGTGAAGACTCTTGGGTGCTTCTTGGAGGGCAACAGGAGTTATCTTCTTTGCTTGTGGAAATAAGCAAATTGTAATGGCTGTACTAAAGACAAGATTGTGCAGCTCAGAGGAAAATGTATAGTTCTGCCACCAGATCCTTCAAAAACTGCCGTGTTTTATTATGCCCTTTATGATTTTTTTAAGTGTTGCTGCTTTTCAATTCCTCTTGTCTGGAAATTGTTTTTCTCCAAGCCTGACATAATTACGGGTAACTTTGTAGACACCATTGAGACAAGTGTGTATAAAGGATATACAATTTTAATGTGACATGAAGTAGAATGGTTCAGTGACTTTTTTTCTGCCAACTGCTGGACCTAGTGAATCTTCACTATGTTTCTAAAATTCATTAATTTCAGCCATTCCTAGAGTAACTCTTTCTTGTATGTGTTTACACTAATTCATCCGTATGTATAATAGAAAGCAAAATGCCAAGAAGAGGGTCACATTTTCTAAATTTAGTCTGTAGATAGCCATGACTTGCATCTCTGAATACCATTTTTTGGTACAGTGGCTCTGGTTTAGACACTGTGACTTGCAAGGAAAAGGATTCTTCTGCTTCATCTGTCTCATTAGTTGTTCAGGAGTGATTGTGTAAGTTCAGTGCATTATTGAAAAGAGATGAAAAATCAGATTATTTCTGTACAATGGGCTGGGTACTGTTTTCTTAGAGCAGCAACACTGGAGAAGTATCAAATGCACCTGTTAAAATATTTGTATTCTAGCAGGTACAGAAGCATTCCTTTGTAAACATCATATTAACACATTTTGCACAGGCATATTGTCTTTTGTCCCAACAAATGAGTTTTAAAAATGTCAGTGACTCACGTGAAATTTTTATTCATCATAGTTACCTTGGCATAAGTTCTGTGCCTGTCCATCCATGCATGGGTGTCACACAAGCACACAGTCTGTGATGTAATCATCATCTTTGACAAAGGATTGGTTACAACACAGTCCTACTGTGGACTGATCTAAAACAGTGGAATTCCTATTTGTGTGTTTGAAGTGTTACCCTGAGAGATTACAGACACAGAAATGATTCATGCCTCTTCCTTTTTTTGTGCCCCAGCCAAGTAACAGGGTTCTGCCAAGTATTTGTAGCTCTTGAAAGCCAAGCTCCTGTCTTTCCAGGATGGAAGTTATCTTCAGTAAGTACACAACCTGCCAAAATGAGAAGAAAAATTTCCCTACAATGGCTAAGATTAATACTACTAATACTATTTTATCGCAAAATTTATGTTAGTGAATACTCAACAGCAAATTCCCAAAGCTATTAGTTTCTGGGTTTTGTGGGAGGTGGTNAAAATTTTTATTTTACACTATTTTTAATATAAGCTTGCTCTGCAATGCCTTATTTTTTGAAGCACATAGCGGTGCAAGTCAGGAGTTACTGGATTTCTTTTAACTGTTTCTGAGTTAGAGAATGTCTCCTTCCTCTGATTCTATTAGTGGCATGGTTTATTACAGAGCCAGGAGTGGACCATATAGTCCACAGAAGCCTTGTGCTGGACAATGATAGAAAAAACCATTGTCTTCTAGTGAACTTCACTAAGAAAGGGACCTGTCCTCAGGTGTTGTAAATATACTTGGGAGTGAGAAAATCTCATCTGACATATGTGGGGAAGTTTATGTTCCCTATTCTAGACAAAAATAGCTTAGAATGCTCAATTCTGCTAGAGTGGCTTCTTGAATTGGATGTTTCAGTATCTGTAGCTCTTCTTCACAGTGTTGTGTAGTGTTCTCTTCTGATTTGCAGTAAGTCTAGAGAGAAGTGATACCCCTCATGAGTATTTGCCTTGTGTGATGTTTGTGGCCTTCTGGCTTGTAGTTTACAAATTTTGCTGTGCTGTTTTTGTACTATTTTCATATTCAATTACCTTTTATTTACTTCATAAGAACATAAAATAGTCCCATCAGACCGTCAGTTGAGGACACATTAACAATGTCAACTAATGAACCACTCCAAGGCAAGACAAGAAGCTACTGTACATATCAACTGATGCAATTTATAACATCGGCTGATATGTACTTAAAATATTATGGCATTGGCTGCATACAAAGATTATACTGTAAAAGATTAACTAGGGTAAATTAATAATGGACTCTGAAGCCCATAGATAACATGAGAATTAATGAAGGCTCCTGAAGTATTTTACTCATGCTAGCAGTCCCATCAAAGTCAAATGCTGTCAGCGCTATCTGAAGTCTGCTGGAAACTTTTTGAACTGAGACCACTCACCCTCAAGTGTGACCATTCCATTCCATCCCCTTGTTTCTGCAGGCCAGGCTCAGAAAGTGGGACTGGGAGTGATACAATAATTTTGTGTGCTTTTTTTGTTTATTTTTGGTCAAAAGGTCTATGAAGATGTGTGGCAGTGTGGGATTGAATCAACCCTTCATTTCCTCTGAAAGCTTTTGAGACAGCACTAAGCAGGGGAAAGCTTGGCAATACAATGAGTATCCAAGAACGAGGCACCTGAAATGCAGCATAAAGTCCACAGCTTTGTCAGCTTTATCTTTTATATAAAATGGCAGTAAATTGTTCAGGAATGAAAATCTATTACTATAGTTACTATTATTTGTTAACATTATTATTATGATTCTTATTGAATGACACTTGCCCTCTGAAAAATGCCACAAGCAATACTTTTTTGAGTACATATCACATGACAAATCTCTGCCAGGCAGTGTCCTGTTCATCCAGCTATGCCCTACGAGAGACTCTTTGTTAGATATCTATTGCGTCAGCTTCTGACATCAGTCCTTAATGGTATTTTTTTCACTTTGTCCTAGGGATGACCTGAAAACCTCAGGAGAGATTAAATCCAAACTGGCATATAAGGACTGAATTAAAAAAAAAAAAATAATGGAGAAATGCAGGGAAAGCACTGTATGGAAACTAATGAAAGTCTGTCTTGCTGTATCCAAAACATAGTGCTGTGGGCACTTTTGAGCCCCTTTGTCCAGATGAGCACCCTTCCCTGATTGTGATGCTATGTCTGGGTAAGACCCTTCTTCCTTCTGTTGCAAAGAGAGCATGGCTGCACAGAACAGAAGGAGTAATTAATTAGTACCTAATTTGTCTGCCTGGGGAAAGCAGTGTCCCGGGGCAGACTGTGATGCTTGCTTCTCTGAAGATCATTAGAAATAACTGGGCAAAACTGACTTTGAGTTTTCCAGTTGGCTGGTTGACACCGGACACATGTGCACAGGTGGTGAGGAAGAAAGGTCATACTTCCTCGGAGACCATATCAGGACTGCAGTCCCACGTATCCAAGAACATGGCTATGTGCAGCTGAGGCTGTAGCAAACCTCTCATCTACCTCATCCATGCAGGACCAGGACTTTTGAGAGAGAACCAAGGACATGAGTTCCCTGACAACAACTCTTGCAGATGTACAACCACAAGAGTAGGGTTGTTCTGACCTGCTTTTGATGACATTTCAATATGTGCAGTCTAGGGTTTCTGGGGAGCTCAAGGATTGTATTTGTGTGTCTTTTTCCCTAGAAGTAGGGCAGCTCTTCACCGTCCCTAGCCTCAATCTGACATAACTTGCTGACCCACACTGGTTCTGCTTCCCTTCTCTAAAACTGATTTTCTGCACAGGTTCAGAGCATATGTTTTGTTTTCCGTTGTGGTCAGTAGGGGGTTTTTTTGTAGTTTTGGCTAGGTAGTTGCTATGACTTGACCATACTTGTCCCATAGCTCTCAGTCATCTTTAATGTTGCTCTGCTTTTGTGGCAATCACTGCCTTATGTGCAAGACTGACTTTTTTAAGTAGGAATTGTTTTTTCATGGTGTTGTCTGAATATCTTGTAGAGTTCCCTCACTGAGGCCTTGCATACCCCTACAGAGCATTGACAATAATAATGAACTCAGCGGAAATAGCAATACTGCAAAAGGAAAAACAGCCATTAGTTGTTTTTAAGGCATGAAGGAAAGAGCACCAAAGTGAGAGAGTCAAGACTCAAGATGTCATTCCCAAGATGATGCTTGCCACCTACTTGATACTTGCTGCAAACTAGAACATCTCAAGGATGAAAATAAGCTGTTCAAAGTGTTTCTGGTCCCACCTCTGGCAGCTGAGGTTTGCTCCAGATCATGGTCATGCTGCTCTCTCTCAGCTCCAGGCAGTTTCTCTCCTCTCACCTTGTCTGTGAGGCTGGATTTTACCGGGGGATCTTGAAAAGCACTAGTAATGAGCTACCAGCTCCAGGAGTGGATTTACCACTCCCTCCCAAAAGCTGTATAACTGTTAGCATGCAGAACCATGCCAGGCTCAGAGCACTTTCCCCCATTACTAAATGTTCCCAATCGTGGACAACAATGATCTGTACAGGCCAGAGGCAAGGAGGGGCGCCGGGTGGCCAGGATGACCCGAGGAAGCCCTTCTGCGCTCCT
>VWZG01010659.1:27558-51896 GCA_013396735.1 Grallaria varia
CCACCACTGGAGCCTCTGAGGCGAAATTCGTCTCCTTGGAGAACTTCCAGCACGGCGGGGCCCGGCGCGGGACGATGGGGGAGCTCGGGGGGGGCGGAGATGCTCCGGGGGAGCTCCGGGGAAGGCAGCGACGGCGGAGCTTCGAGGGATGGAGGAGCTCCGGGGCAGGCGGTGGCGGCGGCGGCTGCGCCCGCCCCGCTCACCTGGGCAGCCGCGCCAGAGCGCCGCCTCCGCTCCTGTCCGCTTCTCGGAGGATGAACGAGCCGGGGAGGAAGGTAAGGGGAAGCCGGGCGGCTCAGGGGGTGGCGGGGCGGTGCCGGGGACTGACCCCTGCTCCGGGGCCCCCGAAGCCGGGACATGCTCCGGGCGGCACGGCGGGGCTGGAGGGGCGGTGTCTGCCCGGCCCCGCTCCGCGCGGCTCGGCTGGAGCGGCGCTCAGCAGTGCCCGGAGCCCCAGAGCCAAAGGATCATCAATCTGTCTGTTGGTGCGGTGACCGCCCGAGCGGGATTTGCTATGTAGATATTCAAATATTCCCGGAGAAGAATAATTCAAGGAAGAAAAGTTGTGTTGTTTAAGTAATAACTAGTGAGGGGCGAGCTGCTTGTGAGGAAATGACTGCTGAAGTGCTGCTGGGGGCACTGCTCTATGTTGGCAGGAGAGCTGCAGTTGCTTTGAGAGCTGTAAAGTACTTGATTCCTGCCAACCCAACAGCAAACCAAAGGGTTTGCTGGAGAGCAGCAGCCTCAACCTTTTAAAAGTGGTGTGATCACTATTGTCCTTGAAAATTTGCTCTTAACTAGAAGTATCTGGCCACTGTCCTGCCAGAAGTTAAGCTCCTCGGAGGCAATAATGCTGACACCTACTGTTACTGCTGGTGGCTGAAGACTCTTGCTACACATTTCTATATGTTACTCTTCAAATCACTTGCAGTAAATGTTTCCTGTATTGCTCAATATAACACTGATATGAAAAACAATACCAGCCTCGCCCATTCTATGGAAAATTACTGCAGGCATCCGTCCCCAGAAGGGCATCTGCATCCAGGGGCAACTCATCATGTCAGCAGTGAGGAGCAAAAGCCCAGGACTGCATCTTCTTCTACCCCTAGTGAGGGAGAAACAACTGTGAACAGAGGAGGGAAGCAATGCTCTTCCTTGCCCACACACGATGGGTGGAGAAGGAAGAGTGAAGGAAGGTCCCCTGCCCCTCTGGACTCTCAGCACAATTTGTGCCTCCCAGCATTTACAGGGGCAAGGACTGGTAGTGGAAAGGGAACCAGAGTTTCCTCTTCAGCTTTGCTCCTTTGAAACACGCTTCTCCACAACTCAGTTATCCCACTTGCAAAATGGTGTAAAGTATTTTATTAACTTCAGGGGGGAACTGAGATAACTGGCATTGTCCAAATCAGTCAAAATCTAACTGTTGAAGGAAGGCCAGAGTGAAGTTCTATGAGATTAGCAAGCAATCCTCACAAACTTATTCTGTCTGAGCAGTACCCACATGCCAGTATCTTATTGTAGGATGTTGCTAGTGGGGACTTGTTTGTAGCACTCACAGACACAGTTTAACAAAACCATGGTAAATTAAAACACAGTTTTGTTGTAAGGAGGGATTTTTCAAAGTTATGAAACGAAAGCAGTTTAAGGCAAGAATTAAAAAATAGGATGGTTTTGGTTGAGTTGGAGAAGGGTCATTGCTTTAGTAATGTTGCGCATTATTTCATTGATGAGAGAGTCATTGAATCTGTGGACTGAAAAGCACATTTTGCTCTTTCTCAGGCAAAAGAAATAACCTTCACCTCCTTTTTGTTTTCCAAGTGCTATCTTTTATTGTATTGTTGATGAGTAAAAGCATGAGGTTAATATTTGATAATAGATTATATATCATCAAGTACTGTAAAGATGGGGATTTTTTAAACAAAACAGAGGTATACAGAGAAGAGTTCTATTCTGTCATTACTATTATTTTTCTTATACCTAGTTTAAGGTAAAAACACTGCATGTAGTCGGGATAATTTAAGTAAATGTTAGGTGTTTACTTTGCTCTAATCTGGGTATGCAGGATCTTAGTGTTTATGGTAGTTAAGAAATTTGTTGGACCAATATGAAAGACTGAGAAACTGTTGAGCTTCCTAAGAACCTAGGTTTTGGGGTTTTTTTTTTTTATTTGGTGGGGGGTTTTTTGAGGGTTTTTGGTGTTTTGTTGTGTGTGTGTCTGTGTCTGTGTCTGTGTCTGTGTCTGTGTGTGTGTGTGTGTGTGCACAGGGGCGGGGGGAGGAGGGGTTTGGTTTGGTTTGGTTTTTTGTATTTGGTTTGTTTTGGTTATGGTTTTTGGTGTCTTTTTGTTTTTATGGGGTTTTTTGTTTGGTTTGGTTGGGGGTTTTGTTTGGGTTTTTTATATATAGGCTTATTTATACATTCTTGAAGTGGTTTTACAGTAAATGGACCGTGAATAGAGGGTAAATGTCCTCAATAGCTGGTTGTCGAGTACCAGATTTTCATGTCCCTGTAAAATGTGACCTCTGAAGTAGTATACTCTTACTGCAATGAACTGGGGTTTAGAGATGTTACTTCCAATAACACAAACATAAACTTAGCAATCTACTTGGAGCATAAAGTCTTTATATTGAGGTCAGAGTGAAGCCTATGACTGACGTTGGAAGGGATATAAAATTTGAAGGAGTGTGTTTTTCTCGTTTTGGAGGGATTTGTAGGTGTAAACACCATAGAGAATGTATATCCACTACTGGAGAAGAGAAGACTCAGGGCAGATCTTGTCAATGTATAACTGGAGGGAGGGTGCAGAGAGGACAGAGCCAGGCTCTTTTTTAGTGGTGCCGAGTTAACACGTCCAGAGGCAATGGACGTGGTACAAACTGGAACATGGGAGGTTTTCTCTGAACATCATCAAGGAACTGTGAGGTGACTGAGCACTAGAATAGTTAGTCAAGATGGGTGGTCTTCATCCTTGGAGTTATTAAAAAAACATACAGATATGCCATCCTGAGCAATGAGATCAAGGTGATCCTTTTTGTATGGTAGGTGTTGAGTCAGACTGACCCTTCCAAACTCAGCCGTTCTATGATTCTGAGATTCTGATGTCAGGCAAAGTATTTTTACACTCCCCACTTTTTCAGCAATCCACATAGTTCCCCTTCCTGCAGCCTTCATTCCTCTCATGCAGTGTGGCACTTTGCACAGGCAGGCTCCTCTTACTCTAAAATAAACAACACAGGGAGAGCTACTTGAGGACTGCATTTATCAAAACTTCTCCAGGGTTGTGACTTTTTGTTCCTACAACTTATTTTCTGACATCAACTCAAATGTTATACCTAAGCAAGGGAAATCCATGTGAGAATGGGCAGATACCTGCAATGCTGTCTGAGATCTACAGCAAAGTTGTCACAGAATTTGGTAGGAACAGGGCAGAAATGGAATACTAGGATGTTAAGGAGGTCTAGATATTGACTGATGGATGAAATAACTTATCTGATAACTGATATCAGTTCAGAAAAATGGACTGTGAATAGCTACCAACACTGTTTAGGGTGTGACATTTTCACCAAGCTCAGTCTGAAAAGTCAAAATATTATTTATGTTCACATCCTTTATTAAAATTCTAAACGCTGTTGATACCTGGGGCAAGTAATTTACCCATGAACAAAGTCTCAAACTAAATAGCCAACAACTCTTAAATATCTTTTGGGGAACATCATTTACACTAGTGTATGGGGTTTGAGTGGCATTCCCAAGCTCCTGGCTCTATTGCAAGTCTCAGGTGTGGTCTAGGGCAGATAACTCAAATTCCCAAGTAAAATTTCTCAACCAGTAATAGAGGAGAGACTTGAAAATACTGCAAGGAATACATATAATTGTCTGCTCTTTTGTTATTAAATGAGCTTTTAGGACTCTCGTCTGCAACTTAGTGCACTATTCTTTGGGAGACTGTGAGGTCTCATCCAGAATTGCAGCCTGGGCAGCAAGAAAGACTGCATGGTTAGGTGATGAAGCACAGTCTGCTTCATTTTTCTTACACTGAGCCTGTCTTCAAGGTGGTCCTCAAAGACAGCCACCAGCAGAGCAGTGTGGCATCAGGCAAACATATGCGGGATGTGAGCCACAGCTTGATTTGTGAACACTGACAGCTAGTGTGGAAAACAATTACCTAGAGAAATTTGATTACCAGGGCTAACACAGGCTCTCTGTGGTAACTGGAAAACTGAAAATACTTTGTCAAACAGGCTGGTGATTTCAGTCTAGTTTCTTGATGGCTGAGTGCCTGTCTCTGCAATTACCATAATTGCAATGACCCATAAACTAGATCAGCAGAGAGAGAGGCTAAAGACTTAAAGTCTCTTTAAACATTTTAGCTGTGGAACCATCACTTCTGAATAAACTGACATGTAATCCATGAAAGAACTTCAGGAGCATTAGGGGCCAAAATAACATATTCAAACCACTTTGTCATTCAACATTACAAACCTTACACCAATCATGCTTCATATTTCTAGTATTTTTACATCACTCAGTAAAAAATAGGCGGAGAAACAGCGATCAAACATCAGGTAAGACTCGAAGAGGAAGAAAAGGTATATACACACGTGTTCGTTGGTAACTAGGTGTCAGATAAACACTTTCTTAGGCAGGCAGCATACTGCTTGGATGACATTACCAATTCCTGAAGGATTTATTAAGTGCCATTGAAAACAGAGAGATTTAAACTAAAATCTTGCAAAGACTTAAAACCCACATGTTTAACTTTACACCTCCTACACAGTTTCAGTGAGGTCAATGAACCTATTCACTGAGGAAAGCTAAGAAGGTGTATAAATCTCTGCAGCATTAATCATTTTCCTTGAATATCTCCCCAGGGTCTGAAAACAGGGATTGGCAGCTATCAGACATCTGGGGTAAAATGGCAACTTGTGTCATTGAATATTGGCCTAATTGAAAAGCAGTAGTAAGAACTGTGGAACAATTCTTGCCTTTTCTCCTAACGTGCAGTGGGTGCTGTGTGGCTCCAACCTTCTCCCTGCAGTGCCCTCAACAAATTGACATTTGCTCACCTGTGACTAAGGCACATTTCAGCTGTCAAAATAAGTATTTTGAACTTGTATTTATTTTTTACTTTTTTTCAAGTATGTGGCACAGTGGTGTGTGAGATGTTGTACACACGGCAGGCCTGAAAGCAGACCCTCTGCCCTTCTCTCGAGGGGGCTGCACCGCCGCTGCTGATGCTTCTCCTCCTCCTGCTCCTCTGCTCCTGCCCCCCGGCTGGGTNTCGGCAGGGCGGCAGGTGCGAGCGCAGCCGAGCCGAGCGGAGCGGGGTGGGTGGGGAAGGGAAGGGATGGGCTGCGCCCCCAGCATCCACGTCTCGCATAGCGGTGTGATTTACTGCCGGGACTCGGAGGCGTCCAACTCACCCCTCCAGACCACCACCATCTCGCAGGGCACCGCCACCCTGCACGGCCTCTTCGTCAAGACAGACGCGGCCGACTCCATCCCCTCCGTCCTCGCTTACCAGAGTCGGCAGCCGCCGCCCTCCGCCGGTCCCCGCCGCAAGGAGCGCAGGGAGTCCGGCGGCGCCTCCGCCAGGTCCAGGACACCCCACTGCTGCAGTGTCGAGGCGGAGACCCAGACCAGCAGCTCCGGCGTCAAGGTAAGCCGTGGCCGCTCCAGAGGGGTCTCCAGCGGGGCCGATGCGAGTCCGTGACGGCCGCGGCAGAGGGAGGACGGTGCGTGGAGCCAGCTCCTCCCCCGCCAGAGGATGCTCGGCGGGCGGGATGCAGCTGCCAGGAGCGGTGCCCGAATGCCCACTGACTCACCGCAGCTGCGGCGGCCGGGCCGGGCCGGGCCGGGCTGGCACTGCTGCGGGGGGGGGGCGCCTTGCCTGGAGCTCTGTCGGGTGTGAACGGCGGCCTCCGGGGCGCTCTGTGCCGGGATCGGTCCTGGACACCCAGCGAGAGGCGAAAGGGTTTGTTGCGAGCTCCGTTGCTGATAGCGGAGAGTGGGCACCTCTGGGAGAATAGAAATAAAATCTCCCCCCCGTGTAATTCGCAACTGCAACAAGCAGTACTTGCTTGCAGCTGCGTTTACTTCATCCCTTTTTCCTCCCCACTGTCTGGCTGAAACGAACTGTTGCTGCGAGGCGTGGATGTTCGGCTGAGAACCGAACCGCTGTGACCTGCACACATATGCAAGTGCACCTTGCTGGCGCAGGGCTGTGGGGATGCTCCCGGAGGGGCGGCAGAGCCTGTGTCTTGTAGGGCATCTGGAAGGCTTGGGTCCCCCTCTCAGTGCCTATGGCAGGAACTGCTGCGACCTGCTTGTCAGCGTCTTAAGTTCAGCACCTAAAAATAGATGCTTATGCTGGATTTTCATCCTTTTTTTTTTTCCTGGTACTATAAGAGTAGGTTTTTTATTAAGTACCCTGAGAACTTTCCAGGAATTACATTTTGCTTTGTTGCCCCCTTTCAGTGCTTATTATTAAAGAAAATGGTGTCATGATCCCAGCTGCACCATAGATTACTTTGCTTATAAAGTAGGATATCATGTCACGAAGTAACTCTACAGGCTTAAACAGATCCTAGTATTTTGGTAGACGATAATGAAGAAAATAAAAAGTATAGAATATTTCTCTATCATTTCAAAAATCCAGAAATCATCTTTAGGAAAATACAAGTGAGAGCAATCACAGGGAAAAAAAAAAAACAAACACCCCCTCACCCCCAATCCATTGTCGGTTTGTTTCCTCAGATGCTGAGAAACTTGCAGCGTTGTCTGCAGTCATATTGACTTATTCAGAAGAACCTGCATCATCAGTGATAAGCACAAAATTTTACTTTTTGTTTTACATTTCAAAGTGGAATACTGAAGACAAAATAATATTTCTTTTTTAATGTAAGGAGAGCAAAATAGAAATACTTTCACAATTGTTTAAGTTAGGAAATGAAAAAAATATTTTTTAAAGTAATTAAATTCTTTATAATTTTTTATTATTTGCTATTACATCATATGCTCTTAGGAACAAATATATTTGTCAGTTTTCTGATTATTAAAACTGAAAATATTTCTGGTGTTTTTGAACTTTGTCATTGACACCGTAATGTTATTGGTTCAACAAGGCCAAGCAATGGGTCCTGCCCTTGGGATAGAACAAGCCCAGGCAGATCTACAGGCTGGGGCAAAGTGGCTGGAAAGCTATCAAGAGAAAAAGGACTGGGGATGGGGAGTGGGGATAGCAGGAGGATGCTAGTGGACAGTATCTGAACATGAGCAGCAGGGTGCCCAGGTGGCCAAGAAGGTCAATGACATCCTGGCCTGCATTAGCAAGAGTGTGGCAAGCAGGACCAGCACAGTGACTGTCCCTCTGTACTTGGCATTGGTCAGAACGTACTTCCAGTCCAGCTCTGGGCCCTTCAACTGAAGAAAGACACGGAGGTGCTGGAGCATGTCCAGAGAAGGGCAACGAAGGGGGAGGGTCTGGAGCGCAAGTCCTATGAGGAATAGCTGAGGGACCTGGCCATATTTAGCCTGGAGAAAAGGAGGCTCAGGAGAGACCTTATTGCTCTCTACAACTACCTGAAAGGACGTTGTAGCCAGGTGGGGGTTGGTCTCTTCTCCCAGGCAATGAGTAACAGGATGAGAGGAAATGGCTTCAAACTGCAGCAGGTGTGGTTCAGGAAGAATTTCTTCATGGGAATTGTTGTTGAGCACTGGAACAGACTGCCCAGGGAGGTGGTGGAGTCACCATCCCTGGTGGTGTTCACAGAACGAGTGGATGTGGCACTTTAGTGCCGCGGTCTTGTTGACATGGTGGTGAGTAGTCAAAGGTTGGACTCAATAATTTTGGACATCTTTTCCAACCTAAAGGTTTCTGTGATCATTTTTGATAGTTTCAGATATTTTTACAATGGGTTTGTTAGTTTTTTCTTGGTTTTGCGAGGGTTATTTCAGTTATATAGTAGAAATACTCCCATTGTTATAGGAACTAAGATCTGTAAAATTTTTTATACAGTTTTTTAAATTGATTTAGAGTGTCCATTCTTACTGCCAGTCCTGGCACAATTTCATGAAGGTTAATGTTACATTTAAGTATTTGACTAAAGGAAGGTTGGCCTATTACAGAAATAGCATAGAGACAAAATAGTACATGATACTAAATGAGCTATAAGAAATGGAAAAGGGTAGAATTAAATTTCTTCAGTAGTACATAATAACAATATTTATTTCCATAGAAGTTCAAACATTAAAAAAAATGTATTATGGAACAGAAAGAGTGTCTAACAATACCACGTGGTTTTAACTGCTGTAGTGCTTAGTTGCATTAGTATTTGATATTCCATACCATATGGTGTCATGCTCAGCATGTAGAGTGAGGGGAAGAAGGAGAAAATGTGGGATGTTTGGAGTGATGGCATTTGTCCTCCCCCATCACCATTATGTGTGAAAGGGCCCTTCTCTCCTGGAGATGGCTGAACACCTGCCTGACCATGGGAAGAAGTGAGTTAATTCCTGTTTTCTTTGCTCGCATGTGTGTCTTTTGCTCTACCTATTAAAATGTCTCTATCTCAATTCAAACCACCACAATTCAAGACTTCTGTTCAGGGGACAAAACAAATATACTGGTCAAATGGCTGTTAACACTCTTACATATTAATGTAATGTTCCCGTTTGTAGTTGGTTAACCCATTTAAGCCATGCTGCTTGGTGTGTCTTCATTTTGTGTTCCAAACTAATCTTCAATTGTTTACACAATCAAGTTATTCATCTATGACCCTGTGTTTATGCAATGTTTTAAAATGCATCGACACCATAGTATGAAACAAGCATTAAAACAAACCAATCTGTAATAATTGCAACTTATTCGATTTAAATGACAAAACTCCCCAAATAACCCACAAACAAGCAAAAAAACCTAAACAAATAGAAGATCCCCCAAACACGAAATGATCCCATATTACTTAGAATATATGGCTTATCTAAACCTTACTTTTGAAGTCTATCTGATCTCTATTCATTTGGGATGAGGTCAGTGTTACAAATACTTTTTTTGCTGTTGTTATTTTCTTTTCTTCTTGTTTTCTTAATGAAAAATTCTGAACTCTTCAGAGCCTTAAGATGTGTTTGTCGCATCCTTCTCACACTGTTTATGAATAACCATTGAGCAGTTCTGGTGTGTGTATTTCTTTGTGAGTCTTTTAAGTTTGGTAACTAATATCTATAGATTGCCTGACAAAGATCTCAAGTGGACTTGTTAAGTATTAGAAGAGTCATCTGCACCCTGATTTGGAAAAGGACCCAGAGTTTCTGCTGCCCAGCCGTATGCTGTGTTACGAAGGTACTTGCGCAGAAGCACTCAGTTATAAAACAGACATTCCTTGCCTATGTTCCCTCTGTTTAAAAAGGCCAAACAGTATTAAAACAAAGAGTATTAATATATCAAACTCTACATCAGCTTTATATAAAGATACAAAGCATTTAGCTTACATCACTGAAGCATAGCATTGAGCATGAAAATATGCTGGCTGTATAAAGGCTGATTGGTCCTTTGCTCAACTGTTGCTGGTTATAAAGTGCAGCAGAACCAGCTGTTTAGCAAGAAGCAAACGGTTTCCTTGGACACTTCCTTGGGGATTCAAAAAGATAAAAAAAGTTTAGCCTGTCTGTGTTTAAAAAGGTATCTTTTAATTACAGCCAAATCTTAACCAGAAGTATGGGAATAGGTCTGTTTTCTAGCATGTCTTGAGACTACAGCATTAGCCAAACTTAAAAGTTTGCAACAACAGGCAAGTTTCAAAGCTCTTGTTGCTAACATATAAGCTAGATGGAAAAAAACCCCAAACCATCTGCAGTCTTCTATTCATTACTTTATCCTTCTTGAAATTACAAGAACAGCGGGTTTAATGGTTTGATTCTTCTTACGCTGTTTTCTTTGTGGAAGAGGAAAACCTATTTATGAACCTGTCTTTATCAGTCACAACAGCAGCAGGTTTTGTCAGTTTTCAAGCTTTTCTATAGGAAAATAATTATTAGAAGCAAAGCTCAGAAATAAGAAAAAAATACATGAGACAGTATCTCTTAACTGCATTGTTCTATGTTAAGTTCCAAGTGGAATTATTGACGTGAGTGTATCCTTCTCAAAATGTCAGGAACCTATATTTTAATTTTTTTTTCCTAAATCTGGGAGTACATGTAAATTAATGCAGCTGCCAAATACAAAGAGGAGAGCATTGAGAAATCCAGGTACTGAGGGAGTCTCATCAGGTCTGTGGGTCCTGATACCATAAGGACATATGCAGCCAGAAGTATTGCCTTGATTTCAAATACAGTTCTTCTCTTTAAAGTACAATCATGTTTAAGAAAGAGCACTGTACTTCTCATTTTGTTTGCAGTGTACTACTCTTTAACTGTTTGATAGTAAGTTCTGTAGCATGTCAAACATACCACATAAGACATCTCTTGAACATAGTTCAAGCAGAAAAGATTCTGCAGGCCAAAAAGTGTTGAAATATGTTACAGTGTAGAGCCTTGTTGATTTAGGCTAGGTGTTCTCTAAGAGGTTCTGGCCTTAGTAACTCTTATCATAAAGAGAATTGCTAATATAGAAATGCTCTTCTGTGACTAAGCCCAGACATCTTAAATGAATGCACTAAAAGGAGTTTTACAAAGATTTTTCTACTCTTCATCTGACCTTTCCATTCCTACCTCAAATGATTCAGGTAAACTTGAACAAGCCCTACAGTTACACTTTTAAGTAGCACTAGACAGAAGTGTTACAGAACAGATAAAACCATTTCTTCAGAAAATATTAAAGCACTTGGCAGAGAAGCCTGGTGGATTAAAATTACTTCACATTGAGTCACATAGCATTATGGACTTCCAAAACTGTTCTGGATGATGTACATTTATATCATTAAATTTAAAATGTGCACACACATATAAGACAAGTGTTGAAAGCTTGTAAGAGAACAATATGCCTCAACCATTTCATCACTGGATGTCAACAGTGTCCCAGGCCTCCTCTAAGTCCTCCGGTAAGAAGTTATTTTGGAACATTTGCTTTCAGTGCCCAAAATGCCAAGCAGTTTTAAGTAAACTGACCGTTATTGGCTTCTGTTTTCCAGTTTTTACTGTTTGCTATCCACAGGATGAGACTGAGGCTTTCCCTTTTGATGAGCTTGATGTGGTTCTTTGGACCAGTTTCTAATACTCTGTGCTGAATGCAGAGAAAAGGGATTTAAAAGAAAACTGACCACACAGCTGAGAGACATAATGCAAGCTGAGAAGTTGTGCCATATACCCTGAGGAATAGTGCATGCTCTTGACATGCAGGATATAAATTTGAATTCCTGCAGCTAAGAATGTTTAATGATCACTAGAGTGTGAGATAAAAACTGGACACGTAATTTCCTGTTCTTGGCCTTCAAGTGAGGAATAATCTAGTGTTCTATCATAGATTAAGGAGTAGTTTAAGCAACAGAGTAATTGAGCAAGTTGAACTAAACCTGTGTGTATAATCTGCGGGAAGACTAAGAGAGGCAAGGCTACGAAATACCTCTTGCAGAAATTTTCTTTCCACTGGTTTGAGTGCCCCCTCTGTGCCCTTGACATCTATCACATTGAGATGATGAGCTCGCCCTTTTTGCTATAATGAGCATTTAAATACATGATTATAAAAAATGTTTCCTGTTCCTGGTGGGGGTCCTTCACCTTCTCCAGGAATTTGTTATTTTTGGACAGGTTGCTGTACTTCTTCTACATCCATGGATTCCTATATTGGGTAGTTGTACCAGTTGTACCTACAGCATAGGCACTCCTGAAGTAAGGAGTATTGCTAGTCAGTATTTTCAATAATTTGGCAATGCTCTGTGAAGTAGTCTTCAATTTGCTAGTCTCAGTGTACTTTACTATCCAGGTAGATCATTCTCTGCCTATATTTCCTGTCTGTGTGTTTGTCACTTCTCTTATATTTTTGAAAGATTCAACTCTAACTCAACTCTGTCTACGGGGTTTTTCAGTGTAGCCCAAAGTGTATGTAAAATTTGTAGAATTGTCTTTGGTGTACATGTAACTTTTCTGTAACTGCCTTCAGCAAAAACTGTAACTGTGTGGATCCTTGAAAAAAAAGCAGGTGAAGTGTTTTATGGTGTAGCAGAGTTTAACTATCTTAAGTGTGTCTTGTCATGATAACCAAACCCAGGATTGTGGCTTCAGAAAATCAATAATCACATTTACTGATGTAAAGATGAAAGTACAGAGCACTGTGAAAGGCAGCTTGTGTGTTTGAACTGGTTGAGGGCATGAGCTTAAAGTAACAACTGCCACCTGATGATCTCCTGTGTGGTACTGTCTCCCTCTGGCATAGATCTGTAGGTGCATTTCTAGCCTACTAAGTTAACAGTCTGGCAGGGCAGCAACACAACACCTGAGTGTCCTCTTGCTTTTCTGAGGGCATCTTCTCTGGGGCAATTTCACAGGCCATAAGGTACATTAAGCTCATTCTGCAGAAGCTTCCACAACTCCCCCAAAATACTAATGCTTTTAGATTGAGAAGCTTGAGTCACCTTTCCTTCTAAGGTCAGGAAGAAGTGCTGTCAAAAGACGCATTATTAATTCTGAGTAAGGTGACATGCTGTACAGCTCTTTGGAGGTAGTGTCCAGTGCAGGTAGCTTTCTTCACTTGAGAGGACTATTAGTCCATTTGCTCATGAACTTTATTTTTCCCTTTCAGATCAGCCATTTGTGTCAACCACAACTTTAGCCTTCAGCATCCAATTATTTATAAATGTCTTTCTCACCTATGTTGTCAGTTACAAAAGAACAAAATGTATTAGAGACATGCTGTTCCTTTGGATTACCTCTGACTCTGTGAATAGAGAGGTACTCCGGAGAATAGTAAAAAAAAAAAAAAAAAAATCCCTGATTTGGCTATCCAGTGCCAAATATTTCATACCTTGAATATAGAAAGGGTAGAGTGTAGATTTATGCTCAGAAACCTCCCAGCTAAATGATGCTACTTTAGAATCAGTCTCAATATTGAACTCTTAATAATATGAATGACTCACTTTGAACTTGCAGAAGTAATTTTGATGTAGACTTACGATTCATTGACCTCTTGCCCTGAATTCGTGCTGCATCTGAAGACACAGCTTTCTTCCTAACAGAATGGGAAAACTGGACCAACATCAATTGGTTTCATAGCATGGAAGAGTGGAGCAGAGGTCTGGGCCAGATCATATCAAAGATCTGGAGCACCCAGACTCCAGCACATACAATTCACATAGAATGCAGCCAAGTGTGAGTGTGTGTTTAGGTATTATAAAACCATGTTTAAGTAAGAATTCCAAAGAAACAGCAGTGTGCATTATCAGGGTCAGCAATGTCCACTGCTGAAATGTGCAGAATGGAGTAGTGAAGCCGTGTCGCTGTTAGAAATCAAGGTATTCAACATCTATTTGTAAGCCTAGGACAAAGTGCTCACAGCCAGTGTGCATATAGAGCTGTAACCTGTTAGATTTAATTACAATTTGTTTGTTTTGGAGGGATGAGGTCTGATTTCTATCTCATTATATGCATGGTTTAATCAAGCAGTGATATACTTACCAGTGGCATGTCTCTCACTGCTTTTAAAAAATCAGTTTAATTGAATGTGGAATTGAGCATGAGGTCTCTGATATTAGCTTTGGAGTTGCTTCCAGCAGTCAATTTTCCTGTTGCTCTTAGGTCAGCCATTTTGCCACAGGGACATTGAGAGATGTTTTGCTCTTCCCCTGTCACAGATTTAGAAGGCTGTCTGAAGGTACTGTGAGCTTGAATGTTCTCAGTGGTCATGGTTCTCCTGCAGTTAAATTCAATAATAATTGTGCCTATTATGAAATGCAATTTATCAAGCCATTGTGCTATACAGAAAGCCAAGAAATCTCTTTTAAAAAAGGAGAGGGAAAATTAGACTTTCACTTTTTGTATGTTCTTTTCTGAAATTCATAAAATTTCTTTTGAGACCCCAGGGTAGGTGGTAATGTGATGGCTAAAATGGTTTCTGGAGCAGAGACAGTCAAACTCAAGTCTCTGTTTTGAAAGAGTCTGAAGAGGTTCTCCCATGTGAGTACCCTGCTTCCTGGACTGTTGGCTATCATGGGTTTCCCTTCCTCTTGCCTCTGAGACCATTTCCCTGAAAACCTTGCGTTCCAAAGAGTCCTGTCTGATAAATCACTACTTCCTCCTTGTCACAAAGACAGACGTTACTTAAACAGCTGTTTAATTATATTGTGAAATAACAAATGTGGTTATATTCCATTTCAGGATAAAGCTATTCCCATGTGTAAAATTGTTAGGGCTGTGTTAGTGTTCCAAGAACTGTGGTGACATGTGGAAGAAGTGACTAGCTGCCGTGTTGAATACCTTGTCATGGCCTCGTCTCAGGCTGCTTCATTTTGCCTCAGACTGCAAAGTGAGGGAGATCAGAATAGGAAGATATCGCAAAAATTTAGAATCCTTACATTCTAATGGACGTGTTGCAGTGGGCTGCAGCTGCAGGGCAGCCCTACATCCCCGCAGAGCTCTGGATGGCAGTGTCAGTGTGCCGGTGGAAACCTGGGAAATCTTTGGCTACCTTTGTTCCAAAGGTTTCTGCAGACATGAAAAAGGTCAGCTGGAGTACTATAACAGTGTGATGGATGGTTAGAGAAGAGATGGATGAAGTGAAGATCTGCGAGGGGCTAAGCAGTGAGTCATCATTGTTCAAATGGGAGAGAAGTGATCAATCTAGCCTAAGCTGGGCTGTGGAAGAGGCCTCTCTTGTGGGCTAGAGAAGGAGCTCAGGACAGAGTTGTCCAAAGGGAGGGGAGATGAAGGGGCAAGTGAATAGGGAGGTATTTGGAGGGGCAGGGGGAAAAGGTTTGTTTTGGTGACACAGGATGCCTTTGACACTTGAGGAGATGTGATGTCTGAATCTAGGGATTTCTGTCCAGATCTTAAAATAGCTGCAAAGCCAAAATGTATCTTACCTCTCAGTGCTGAGATGATTCAATGATACAACAGGAAATGCCTAGATGGTGATTTTTGTACAAAGTTGCAGTAATGTATCCACTGCTGCCTAAAGTCATTTAATAGTCTGTTATTTTCTCTGTTTTATTAATCACAATAGCAGAGAACTCCTTCTAAGTCTTACAATTAAACAGGAGAAGATTCACATGGTGTATTAGCTCTGTGGTTCTGGTATGTGGGAATGAATTTAATCTTAATGGTAGATTTTTCTTTCAAATGTGATTTTGTATAAATATTGCCACTTTATTTGGTGCAAAAGTTTCTTTGATACATTCTGGCATTTTTCTTTTTTCAGTGTGACAGAGCTTTTACTCCTCTGGTCCCTTAGGTGGGCTTGGACTGACCAACATAACTGTTTTTTTTTTCTCACACCATTAGTGGGTTAATAAAAGGTGTTTATAGATATTACTTAAGACTTACATTCAAGAGCTGTGCAAGTCTTAAAACAACAAAATTTTAAATATATTATTTTTAAGTTAGATTCTGTGTAAATTGGTGTTAGAGATATCAGACTTTTTCTTTCATGTTTATGAAAGTGAAATATAAAATTATCAATAAGAGAAGAACTAGTGGAACTGATCAGTCCCACTGAACCAGAAATTATGTCTGTTTGCAGATACACATTAACTAGAACAGCCAATGCACATACAGATCTCTTTTGGCCCTTTGGCATTTTAGTGGCTTAGGGGCTGTCCATACAGTTCAAAGAGTTCAGTAATAAACTGTCTTCAAAGAAGGGAATCTTCTTCATGGGTTCCATGAGATTTATACAAGGGGATATTTTTAGATCAAGGATTTTTTTGCCCCCTTATAGTTATAAGACATCTGTGGCCTTGCCTTAGATTTGAAAAATCTGCTGGGGTGAAAGCAGAAAGTCCATCCTTTCATGTTTGCTTTATTGTTATTTTTCATTTGGTTGCAAGCATCTGCAAATCTGCAGATAGTTTAAAACTGAAAAGGGCTCTGTATTTCTGTAGCTCACATGTGAAGTCTTAGCAGAGAACAGTGTTTTCCTGCCTGGTTGATGTAGATGGTTGACTGTCAAAGGATGACCCATAATCACCATGCTCTTGCCTTATTCATAATAATAGTACATAATGCAATTCACCTATCCACATGTATGTTTACAAATTGGTGTATCATGAAACTTATATGGGTTTTGTTCTATAGCATGTTACATGGCAAATGAGTAAAGAATGTCTTCAACATACCCTTTGTTTTTTTTGGGAACACATCTAGTACATCTGCGCAGGACCCACTGGAATAAAATGAAAGAAAATGGAGGCAGCTTACTCACAGTTGCAAGGTGTTTCTGTTTGTGTTGCTGACGTTGTAAAATGGATACTAGATATATATGATCATTTTTGAGTTTGGGCTGCAGAGGTACTCCTACAAGATATTGTCATCAGGCAGATTTAGGAATAGCTCAGTGAGAAAGAGCAGCCATAAACTTGTGCACGTCAGAAATTTTTAGGAGAGAGGTCAGGTTAACTCTAATTGTGTGCACACATTGTAAGAACATTTCACAGAGCTAGCTTTCTAAGTAAACAGAACTAACCTAGCAGAACATGAAGGGGATGAAAGTGTTAATTTTTTAATGTGTTTACCAATTAGTGCTCTGGAATTTTCATGTATTACTTTGCACTTTGTACAAAGTTGTAGTAATGTATCAGAATAAAAATAATAAAGACTTGGTATCATTTTGCTCTTCCAGCTGCAGTGCAGAAATGTGAAATTTATACATGTAGTCCGGCAGTCCAAATTCAGAGGTCACCATGCCGTATGTTAGGATGCAATCTGGCTTCCAGAAAGACTGCGCTGACATCAGGGAGATAAAGGTCTGGCCTTTTTCAGATAGGCAATTGGCAAAAGGCTTTTCAAATTCTTTGAATATTTCCCCACATTTTATTTTTAATTCAGTAAAGATAAACAGTTAGGCCCTGATACAGCCTGTGAGGGGGCTGTCAAGAACCAAACAGCTGGCATTATATCTCTCACACAGCCCTTAGCTATTTTAGCTGTAGTTGGGCTGGGCAGTTCTGCTTCTCCAAATGGCTTATTCCTAACTGTCCCTCATAAGTGTTCAACATTTCTTGATGTGTGAAGGAGATAGTAGCAGGGCATAGGTGCATCATACAGGATTTGCATCACCTGGAGTTGTCAGCAGTGCTGCTTTTCACCACTTCCTTTGGTTGATCTACCACTCTCTGTCTTATAGGATATTTGTTTTTCGCCTGTTCTTTCAGCATAGGATCACTGAGGAAGTGACCACATAGGAAGAGGATAGCCTGCCTTCTCTGAAGGATGTGAGATCCTTTTGTATGTTTGTACACATACTTGCTGTGTGCTTATCTGCAAGTTGGGTGAGCCATCTGCTGGTATTTCTCCCCCAGTTTTGGTTGGTTTTATTCTCCTGCCCTGCCCTATTCCACCCACCTGCCCGTTTGACCAGTTGCACAAGTATTGCTATTGCTGAGAATGGAGTCAAAGCAGGATACACTTAAATGTGTGGACTTCTTGGTTCTTTTTCATTGCAGTTCACATCCTGTGTCTACCAGCTGCCAACTGTCTTCAATCATTCTTTCTCACTCTGAAGTATAGCTGTTCTCTATCTATTCCAAGTATTATCTAAACTAATTATTATCTGACCATCTAGGTATACCTCCTTTTCTGCTATCAGCATGCATGCCATGAACAGGATAAAATCATGACACGGATGTGTGACAGAGAACAGTACCTTCATGCTGCCTATCACAGGATTAAGTGTGAACCTGGAAAGAGCCTTCTGTGCATCTTCTCTAACCTCCTTCCAAGTGTTTGCTGCTTGCCTGCTCAAAAATTCACTTGGCAATTGACTTGTATGCCAATGGGAAGTTAGTGAGAATTGGATTTTGTGTTTATTTGAAAATTTCAGTTCAACAAGAAAAGTATTTTGAGGACAAGATTCTGCAAAAATGTTTCAAGTAAATTAGAATTTACTCTAGTCAATCTGAGATTCTATTTATATTTTGATAAAAATGTTTACCTGATTTACTACTTCTTCAGAAGACTTTGTTTTTAATAAACAAATATTTTCTGGTGGAGGATCCAGCTAGAAAATTTCTCAGTGTCTGGCACTGCTAATTTCACTTGATGCTGCAGTGCAGAGGCCCAAAGACACGTTACCATAGAGACACTCACAATAGTTTTAAACCAGCTTTAGGTACTATAATTTGAGTGCTGATGTTTGCTGCAACATCAGCTGTAGAACACATACTGTAAGGGTTGATATACACTTCAGCAGCTGACTGTGCTGACTACACTTAACTACAGCCCAATGACAGTACCTTTTGAGGCTGGAAGCATAGGACTGAGATCTTGCTGAGACACAGCCAGTCTTGTACTAAGGGACCTGACCAGACACATAGGCACCTCAGTTGTGCCACTATTGAAAGAGATAAGTAAGTGGCCTTGAACAACCAGGTCAGATCTACAAAGCCCCAGTGGCTCCCCAGATAGGATTGCAGTGCTTGGTGCTGCTCTTGCTCCTTACTTGATAACTGACATGGAGTTCTTTTACTTTTTGCAATGATGTGTTTGCATCTTGGGTATAGGTTGCACTGTTAGATCAGCATTCAGGATGAAAATTAAAATGAGGGATTATTTACTTGCCGCACCATCAGCCGAAACGTCATTTGTGTTGTTACAGTTTTGGCTTCACTGTGTGCGTTTAATGCTTACAGTTGTGTTCAGTGAGAGCACACAGAAATGGAAATTCATTCCCTTTGGAAGGAAAAGATGAAGTGAAACACTAACGTGAAGAATTTAGCAATCAATCTTGTGGTGGTTTTAAATTTTAGGCTTTGGCTAGGTTTGTTGTTTTTTAGGCCTTCCTGGGAAACAAGTCAGGTGACATACATTGACAAATCATAGGTATTCCCCACTATCTCACATCCCATGGGATAGAGGAGTGAGGGAGGAAGTTCTGGGTCACACTGGTCTTCGGATACTTCCTTTGGTCAGCCTCTCCGGCGCAGTCTCTCCTCCGGCCGGGTCAGTCTCTCGTCGGGCAGGTGGTTGGGGGGAAGGTTCGCAGCTCGGGGCTGGTCACTTCACTATTTGGGTAATGCAGTGCCTTATCTGTTTTCCTTGGGTGTATATATAGTACCTATATAGTACCATTTGAGTTANCGCGGTGTTGCTTTGTTTTGGTTTAGCCCAGGGTCAAACTTCCACAAATCTTTAAATTGATGCTGTTTCTGGTTTGGTATGCTTCTGACCCCTAGTCAGTCAAAGCAGCTAAGCAAGGTGCATGAGTCGGCTGCCACTGGTTCTATTGTCATTATATTTCTTTTCGTAGAGAACCTAGTCATATAAGAAAGCACATGAACGAAATGCTTACCTGATATTGCTGTCAGGAACAGAAAGGTAAAGTGAATGACAGTCGATTGTGTATGTTTGGCTGTACATACAAATTCATGAGAACTTCTGTACTGCTTTGTGCTGTACACATTTTAGCAATAAGAGATAATCTCAGGCAGAAATATCTGCAGTCTACTTGCCAAGAGCAACATAGACAATCATTACACCAAGCCATCTTAAATAAGATAGGCACTATTGCAGCTGTTTCATTTTCTCAGAATTCGTCTTTACAGCAGAGGTCACTTATAAATCCTTTCCCAGTAGAGTGTATTTATTTTATTTGTACAGTCACAGTGTCTGCACTAGTCTTCCAAGGACAATAAAATAATTTATGGTGGGTACCAGTAAAATTACTATGTTCATAGTATAATCTAGTTACTTTGAACTTTTGTAAAATTTCACTGCAATTTTTGGCAAGTGTCTTATGCAACAGAGAAATCATGATTAAAGTACCTGCCATGCTTGAGAAATGGAGGAATAGTTTTTATTTGCTGTGAACGTAGGTAAGACTTCCTCACTTTCTTAATGTGATAATATGGTAGATAACTACAAAATTATTACATTTGATTACATGTAGGTAATTTTTTTTATGATCTAAGAAAAGTTTGAGATTTTGTGTCCCAAGTTCTGAGATGGCCCAATGGCTTTACTGGTGTGACTTTTTTCCCACCTTGAGATAACTGGCTGCAGAGAGAGTTCCTGCTTTGTGATGAGGATTCGTGTGCCATCGCAGAGGTTGTATTGGTGTTGCAAAGTAGGAGCAAACTCCAAGCTGATGCTTCCTTGGCTGGAAGGATAGTTCACAATCCAGAAATGAAGATCCCACTCAGGAGGAAAATGGAAACTGTGCATAGATTTCTTTTACTTATCCTTTGTAGACTTCCAGATACGTATTTCTTAGCTTACACACTGTAAGTGTTCTGAGGCAATCTTATTTTAAGTGTGGTAAAAGTGGTGAATAATTTAAAAACATCTCTGCATGCATCATTGTTGCAATTAAAATACCAGATTAGAGAATGACTTTTTAAAATTTTTATTTTCAATGGCAAAGGATATTTCTGGAGGCTGTTTTAGTGTAGTGAAATATATGAAAAAGTCAGTTAGTGGAAATGGTTTTCTTTGGAACTTTTCTGGGGAAAACTGTGTCTGCAAATATATGTACCTCTCTACTGGAAGCTGCAAGAGGAATTTAAACACAAGAAATTAAAACATGAAATACTTAGCATAACCCAGCACTTAGACTTATATGGGGAAATGGTATTTTTTCAGCATTTTGTATGTATTCAGTACACAATTTTTTAAAAGTGATGCTGAAATGGCTCAACAATGCATGTTTCTGTAAGTTCCCCATAGTTTTCATCCCTAGCAAAATGACTTCCCACCTTCTTTCTCATCTTGCAGCTAACTTTTTGGGGGGGTCCTTTCCTGAGGTCTCCTTAAAATCAAATTATCCTAACTTGGATCTGAGAAGCAGCAGTCTCAGTTTCTGTAGGGAAAAGAAATTACTGAACAAGATGCATGTAAGTGGTGTGTCATGGCCACTTCTCTTTTAGAGCACACAAGGAAAATTTCCATTTCAGAACAGATCTCTCTGCATGGGAAGTCCATCATGCTGACTGTAAAATTGCCTTGAAGTCTGTCAGAGCTGTTGTCTCTGACCTACTGCAGATTCATACCTGCTGCAGCGTTGCGTCAAGGCTACTTCTCTTTTAGGATACAGAAGTCAAATTCTCATTTCAGAACAGATCTTTCTGCAAGATAAGTCCACTGTGCTTACTGTAGAATTGTCTTCAAGACTAACAGAGCTGTTGTCTCAAACCTTCTGCAGATTCAGGGATATGTTGATTCACTCTAACTCTGAAAATATGACTTTATCTACCTTGAGGACTTAAAAATTGCTTTGCTTGATTTTTAAGAAAAGTTTTCTGAGTAATCTGTACCTGCTATATGGCAGTTTCTGTGAAAAACATAATGACTACAAATTGCAGAATGTGTCAGACTGTGCCGTGCTTCACAGCTATGTATAAAAAAAGATAGTGTTCCATGGAGCGCATAGTGTGAGTTCAAGCAGCTCTGCAGAAATGAGTAAAAGAGGGATTTTTGGGTGATCATTAAGTAAAAAAACTTAATTGTGTATATTCTGGAAATCTCTTAACACCTACAGTGGGGAGTGGATGTAGGAGGTGTCACACTTGCTTATTCTAGTCTGATACATACTATCCTGTTGTTCGTTTTCAGAGACATGATGTTAGTTTGGTGGCTTGGTCTGTTATGTGTTTGCAATCCTGGCCTTCACTGAAGCTTGACTTAGCAAAATATGTAAGCACACAAGTAGAACCATCCAGCTTGACTGGAAAAACCAGAGCCCCAGTTTGACTTTGCATTTCCACAGGGTCATTGCACCCAGAAGAAGTCTAGAACAGCCTTAGGGTGGTTATAACCTGTGTCTGGCAGCTAAATATGGAGCAGCTGGTTAGTTCCATGTCACTACAAAGGTCTAAAAAGGAAAAGTAGTATTTCTCCAAGAAGAGCTGCATATGTGAAAATTCATTGTTCTAATAATATGTGGATTTGAAGACTTGATGTCTAAATTCTGTAATAATGTATTTGCAGTGCTATAACTGAAATAAGCAGGAATGCCCTTATGTTACTCATTGTGAGGATCCAGAGATCTGCATTACCGCTTCGTCACAGGGTTTCTGCAGGTGGGACCAGTGTGCAAGTCAGACTGTTTTATGTGTGCCCAGAAGTTAACTTTTTATGTTCTTCAGCTGTAACAATTACAGACATTTTATGACAGATAAGGAGGCCTCCCAGCCCAATATCTCTTACTTACTTTCAGCAAAGCATTTTAACTTTAACAGTAACTTGCTATATGACGTAAAATTAAATTTCTGGACTCTTGGATCAGAGAGCTGACCTGTTCAATTGTACAAAGCCAACTTCTTTATCTCCTTTGGTTTCATCAAAGCCTTAAAAAAGTTTACTTCAGGTCTTCTCTGACTTTACTGATGGTAATCCTAAGCTGTCATCTCTGCCTTCTCTGTTGCATTCAACTAAGAATCTTCTAACGGATAGCAACATACATAAGTAATAGTGTGGAACTTCNGTTATCTAGAAATTAATTGTTATTATTTTGTGTTTGTATATTAGTTTTATATATATTTTATGTGGTTTTTATCTGTGCTCATATTAGGGTGACCCCATACATTTTGTAAAATACTGATTTGCATATTCTGTTCAATATAACTTAATGTCTTTGTTCTTCCATACAACTCTGTCACAGACTTTCAGCACAAGTGTCCTGAATGCCCGGATCACTTTCCTGCTCTCTTGGCTTTTCTCTTGTAATCCCCTGAACTCTGTTGTAAGAGTGTGAATAGTTTATGCATAAGCGATTATTCATTAGGGTTCTACATGATACGGTGTCTAACCTACTAAAAGGAAGATATCCTGCCTTATAAACTCTCTGTTGGGGAAAATGTTTATCTGTGAATTGAAACTAAAATATTTTATGGCTTTCAGAGATAGTATTTCTACATAAAGGTGGTTTAAAAGTGTCAGGCTTTTAACTGATGTGTGATCTCCTGGAGAGTTGTCAGTACATAAAGACTGGAGTAGCAGTAAGAGCTCTCTGCAGAACATTGTCATGACTCTTATAATGCAGAGTCTGAAATATGACACTTACTTTGGTGGCGCTTCTCCTTTTTAAGACTGGAACAAAATGTCCAAAAGAAGTCTTTTTTCAAAAAGCTTTTAATTTCATACACACACTGTGTAAATAGTGATGAGTAATACCAAAACCATTATTGCTTATTGCATAAGCAATAATTTGCTCTAGTGCAACAGAATAGATGAAGGGCTATGCTATGCCTTCTTTCTATGCTTTTGTAGAGCTTATTTGGATTGCAAGTGTATGGAAAAGTTAAACACTAACATTAGATGCTGATCCTACCAGCATTTTCATGAATAGAGTAATGGCAGTGAAATTATCATGACTGCATTCAAGTTTGTAAGACTGAGTAATGAAGTTTGCAGATTTATCAGGCAGTTTTTTACTTCTGCAAGGTATGAATTCTTCAGGTACTTCTCACACCTACTCTATTCCTCTGGGTTGGAGCTTCCCCTTCCTCTGACCACTTCATGTATGCCACTTATATCTATCTTGTATAAATACTGCTTCTGCTCTTCATCACTCTTCATCTATATTTGGGTAGGGCTTGTAGGATCAGTCAGCCCATGTGCCCTATAATATGACATATAAAAGTGAGAGGTGATCTTCTTCTCTGAGGATTATGAAACTGAAATACGTGAGACAAGCTTTGTAAACACTTTGATCTTGAATGACAAAATACAGAGGGTGAACATGCTGGGTTTGGGTAATGACTTCGTGGCTTAGTTAGATGACTCACCAGTGGGCAAGGCACTGTGCATATCCCAGAAGATGATATCTGGGTATCAGTCAAAGTATTTGAGACATGACTGCTGCTGTCTGGATTAGCTGCCATGCCTTTGTCAAAACTAGAATAGAAACTTAAACTGAATTAAATGTGATCATGAATTATTCAGCCAGCATAAGAACCTTGGAGCTGTTTATTTTGATGAGAATTTGGCTTTGATTTTTGTTGTCTGCACAATTTTTAGTGTGAGACATAGCACAGACTTTCATGTCTATAATTTGTAGTTGCACAATAACAGATAGTACAACATTACTTGTGATACTTGAGATGGTATGGTCTGCTCTGGGAATGATTGTATTTGTGGGTTTCTCATTAAAGGAGCAATGGTAAAATAGTTAATTTTGACATATATTTAAATGCTATTTTTGGATTTCAGAGTCAATGTTAGATGGTAATGGGAAAGTGCCCCTCATCATCATGGCCAGGCTT
>VWZG01010661.1:0-29840 GCA_013396735.1 Grallaria varia
CTCAGGTGATCCATGACTGTGAGTCAAACAAATTTACTAAAATAAAAAGGGCAGGACTAAAGACAGAAATTAGATGAAAGCTTAATTGCGATGACAACAGTCCTACAACTATAGCAGTGCAGTTTCTACTGGTAAGATTGAACCAATTGAATTGCATATTTAACTATGGTAAGCAACAATGTATTCTAGTGGAATAATCTCGATATTGGGAGACATGTACCAGCTTCAGCTGAGTAAATGAAGATCTAATATCCTGCCACTTAACACTGTATTAATTAACCACAGTTACTTTTTACTTTACAGTTACTCCCAGTCAGTATCTGGAAGGTGAGTCGAAGTGGATTAGTAATTGTAACTAAGAAGAAATGTGTAACTTTAAAAGCCAGATTGTCTGGAACACCTTGTATTTGGGATACTGGGTATGTATACCACAGTGTCTTTGCAGGTAGTTTTGTGACCAGCTCTATATAGATCTTTAAACCTGCTGAATGGAGACAGATGGAAAGGCAGAACACATATTCCTATAAAAATGTCAATGCTGACAGCTTTAGTCTTCAAGAAAAAGCAGGCTGATTGATGTTCTTCCTTCATCATTATTTCACTGTGTAGCACAACTAGTTGACTCAGTAGTGATGATCTCTGAACCATTTTTTACTGTAATTCTTTTCTTTCTACATCAAATAACTTCACATATCAAGAAGACCTCTGTAATGTCTGAAGGCATTTTTTCACTGAGACTTCATTCAAGCTTGATCTCTCTGTGCCATTTATCCATTCATTTAAGCTACCTGGAGAGCAAGTTTTGCATTTCTATGTCTTTCCACAAATTTAGATAAAGAATATTAGTTGCCTTTGATGGCCTTATATGGTGAGCTTTTTCCACCCTTCTCCAATGTGCTCAGTTTTCCTTTTTGTACTGTTTGCTTCTCTGATCCTCAGACATATCTGTTGGGACAAGTAAGAGATTCATACCAGAATATGGAATATATATTTTTAATTCTTTAATTAACCAAAACTTTTATCACACTCTCAAAAGGATTTGCATCTGAGGATGCTGGGATAGGCTTCCCTGGAGTGATTTTGAAATCCAAAAATAATGTTTTATAACAGTAAATACAGTGCTTCTCACAGGCAGGTCTTCTCTAGGTTAAACATTCACACTGTCTGGATGGACTGCAGTCTATGTTCACAGATTTGTGTGTATTTTTCACTCATTTTGCATAGTATGGTCTTCTGAAAGTTCACTTGGCAAGAAACACTTCTTACTAAGTATAGTGTGAAATCTGGCTATAAAGTTTTAAATTAAACCCAGCATTTTTCAGCAGGCATTCTGGCAACTGCTGTCTTACTAGACAGTATCAATTTGTAGCCAGTATCATGTGTAGTCTTACATCCATGTCCACCGTGAATTTTTCAGAGCAACATGCCCACAGCCACTGAGATACCAGGTATCACAAGGCAACAACGGATGGGCAGGGATGACTGCAACACCTCTGCTGAAGATATGGCTCCATAAAAAAAGTATAAATTGAAAGAGAAACAGTAAAGCAACATTATTCTCTTTTAAATGTATTGCCCATTGAGTAAGTGATTTGTAAGAGCAAATACACATTGGGGAATCCTATTCAAGTCACCATCAAGGTAAGTCACCTACACCCTCTGTAGGCAGAGGGGATCCCATCTCGACAGATAGCTCTTGGCCCTGACATTTTCAGGCATAAACAGATGGATCAGTGTAGAGGGAACCTCTTTACTATATACGTATTTCAGTGCTCTCTTCTTGAGTACAAATCAGTCATAGGATTCTGTAAATCAATTACTTAGCCTACAACCTAAAACTGAGTGCGTTGAAAGTTATCTATGCCACGTGTAGGCTTACAGTCCTAAATTTTGCCCTAATATAGAAACTACATGGATGGTTTAGGCTCCTGCACTGTTGAAAACCACTGGGACCTCTAGCACTACATCCTTCCAGCATCATATGCAGGGATGTGCTCCATTGACAGCCATTTCCCAGTACTTCCAGAGTTGAAGATGCACCCTCGCAGAAATGGAAGCCGTAGTGCACCAGCACCCTCTTTAAAAATGGTATCCAATTCCCATAGTTCTCAAAGGGAATAAAGCTGACGGTGCCCCCAGGCTACTATTTAGAGAGTGCTGCACCTCTGTGGCCAGACGGTGGGCTGGGCCTGCCAGTGTAGCAGGGCTGGGAGCTCAGTCCATCAAGAACTATGGCACAGGGCTGGAAAATGGGAGAACAAAACACATCAGCCTGCGATCTCAGGAAGAACAGGAGGTGCCGGCATTGTGGAAGGGATCAATTATTTGTGAACTGCTCACCGATGACTTTATGTACCCACTTCTGCTGACAGATAAACTTCCAGTTATAGCAGAAAATAAGGCAAGAATTAAGCAAGGAGTTTGATCATCAGTGGTAAATAAGTATTTTAAAAGGCAACCCATGTTAGCACATTTACTAAAATGATTATATGGGATTAGAATAAGAAATGAGCAGTATTATGCAAGTCTATAGGGATGCAAAATGAAGAATTGCCAGATACATAACAAAAAACTGTGCGGGTTTTGTAACTCATACATCAAATTGCATGAAAGTAATTCCCACTTCAAAACCAACCTGGCCACTTGCTGCAAGTGCAGCTAGATCTCTTGCTGTTTGCGTAGCTCAGCTCCTTCTCCCAATCCTACTGTCCACTTCAATATTGATAATTTTTGTGCCTATTGCAGCATTTTTTCCTTTTAACACTGTTCATCCTTCTGTCTTTTATGGGAACATTCACTGATTTCTGGAGTAGAGGGTACTTGTGTACACCCTTGCCAGAAATAATCGCTTCAGCCCTCAATGTATTTTGGTATTTTGACCAGCCATCTCTCCCTTGTCCAAACACTGTCTTGGGCATCTAACAGCAGAAACAGGAAGCAGTGAGGGTGATGTTGCCATGCTGTCAGATGAAGACTTTCATCCTTTCAGTGCACTTGCTCTGTAGGTTGATACATGCTACTTCCTTGCATTGGTCATGCACCTTCTTTCTTCTTTCCTTCCATGTAAGGGCAAACTATGTTGTATTTGGTTCTCTGTCATCTGTGCTCTAGACTTGGCCTTATCTGTCTTGATAGGTGGGCTGGATGCCACCGTTCTCCAGGTATTTTTCTTTTTGTCCCTGTTATTAATCTGTATTTGTAGCTTCCTTCTATGACTCCTATGAAAAGGCAGCTTGGAAAGATGTCTTTTGTCATTCTTCAATGTAACAAAGTGATGGTTGGACTCACCAGTGTTTAACTGTGTACCTAACATGACGTCTTTTTCTCTGGTTGTAGCAGAAAGTCCCCTTTTCCTTATCTTCTCTTAGTTCACATATAATCTTCATGGTTCTTCTGATATTCTTAATTGAAAGTACGGAATCTGTTCTCTAGTCAGTCTTAGAAAATCAAAGCTAATCAGTTTAGTCCCTGAAAGAATGCATCTTGATGATTAAAAATTGCCTAACAGCTCTCCAGATCTCTACTTAGCTTTTGATATTCAGTCTTGCAAGTGTCTTCATGGCCAGTTTTGCCTGTGCTCAAATTCTATCCAGCGCGAAACCATTTTCATTTTGCTGCAATGCATGGCACCTTGCCTAAGTGTGGCCACCAGTCAGGTTTAGGTGACCTAGTCCAAAATGACCACACATAGTAATTCCACTTGGTCATGTGAGAAAGCAAAAGGAAAAATAAACACAAGGAGATAATTATTTCTTAATTTCTTTTGATCCGTGAGAAATATCAAGAAATAATACATTTTTTGACACTGAGAGCTCAGGCAAAAGTCATCCAATTATTGAGTCATTAAAAGTAACTTTCTCTCACCAGACCGATTTTCTGTGCACAGGCTCAGAGATAGAAGTATCCCTTTGCACCAGGGCCCCAGCCAGTCTAGTCTTCCTCCCCATCAAGCTGGCCTCTCCATTTTAGGGCTTCACTGATGCCTGACATGTCTTAGAAAGCATGTACACATATCTGAGGACACTCTCCTTACTGTGTTCTGCATCCGTCACACTCAGCATGGATGTCAGGATTGGGTAAGTCTGAGAAAAAGTACCTCCATTGCAGCTCTCCATTGAGTATCCTCCAAATACGTTCATCTGCAAAAAGCTGAATTAGTGACTTTTTGTGACCTTATAGTTCCAGGTTTGACAACATCCAAAGGAGTTGGACACCAGATTTTGGACATTCCAGGAGCCTGGAGTGCCACTGGGTTCCAGGTGCTTCTGCATCATCTCTTGGTTTTTTTTCAAATTTCATTCTATTTCCCGCATATACTAATAGAGGCACTCATCCCTAGACAGTAGGCACACATCCTTGGCTAGGATCAGGCACAGGAGTGTCCTGCTGTGCAAACATGGTGGGCTTGCATGGTGGGTTTGCATGTAGTCTGCTTTGTACATTGTACATGCCAAAGTAGGTTGCATGGAGGATGCCTCTGTGGGGCATCAGGTGGTCACATGAACTGATTTGCAGAGTTGTGGTAGGTGTATCTGACTTTAATTTTTTTAAAATTCTTTCCAGTCCTATTTCCACAAGCAGTAGATTTGATCCCTTGCCTGATTTAAAAAAAAAAAAAAAATGACCACAGTGTCCCAATTTTTCTCAGAATTGGAACACCTAAGGAATATCACTTGTTTTGGGGATTTGTCCTGCTCACATTCCTGCCATAGGATAACTGGGATTTTGTGTGTGATAATGTGCTAGTAAAATTGGGAATTTATACTCGAAGAGTTCCTTTCATTTGAGAATTCAGAGCGCTAAAAAGTTAATTCATATTACATTACATTACCCTTGTGGATCAAGCAAACATTTTTCCCAGTGCAGAAACTGAAATATGAAGATCAAGATTTTGAAGATTGTATGCCTTCTAGACACCTATATAAAAAATGGCCTTATTTTTGAAGTCAGTAAGTACTTAAGACTTCCACTGATCTTAGTCTCTAGCTTTTGTTATCTGCTTTTGAAAATAGTCAAATAAATGGTCCTGGGTCTCGGGATGATGTGTTAAATGTGATCACATCAAGTATCTGCCTTTGTTTGGTCTGACACTCAAACAGAAACCCCACATTAATTCTCTTTACAGTCCTTAATATTAGGAAAAAACATACAAAGAAAAAAACAAACCACATCCCAAACCAAAAAGGAGCTCATATATGTGTGTCATCTAGAAACTAGTGAGATGTCCTGTTATGTCTTACATTTCTATATGGGAGAATGCAATTCCTAACAGATTTCTTCATTGCTAGGCAAGGAAACAATTTGCTATGCTACACATTTAACCAGTGTCTTGCAGTAACTGTCTCACAGTGTGAGTAGCACCGAGGACCTGTGGGAGCAGCTTATTCTGCCCTGTAACTAATCACTCACTGGTGTGGGGAACAACTCAGAGCAATAGTTCCCTGCTACGAGGCTTAAATGGGATTCCAACAGGAATAGAAGCTGTCTGGCTACAGGAGGGTTGTCTTTAAGTGCAAGAGGTTTTCTTTGAGATCATGCTATCACTGCAAGGCTGCCTGACCTGCAGGCATGTAGAGCAGTTTATTGTATTTGCTTGCTGAATGAGCTAAACTGCCCTTTCATTTACTTCGGGATTAAAGCTTGCTTGAGAGATTAACTGGGGAGCCTGTGGCCTTCTTTATTCTGGTTTGAAAAGAGATAAAATGGGCTATACCAGACTATTATATAGACTAAAACTTTGGGGGAAAAAAGTGGGTCTACATTAGAGTTTTCATTAGGCTGAAAGTTTATTGTTAATTTTACTATCATGATTCGGTGTGTTACATTTCTCAGCTGCCTGTCTGGTAGCTGAGCTACCTTTCTTGGCAAGATAACTTTACCTTAATCCCAAAATGAGCTGGGAGCAAGAAATATGTGCTCCTGCCTCATTTATTCCAGTTCAGCCTACTATTTTAGCTCAAGTCCACTTTGATGGGCAGTGTACTGGAAAGCTGGCAAGACTTGCATGAAAGATGATGACACAGGGATAGCAAAATTTTAAACTGCAGCAGCATCTCCTCAAATTTCTCAGGTGAGGTTGTTACAGGGACAGACTCTGTTTGGAATTTTACTTCCAAATTCCAGATATAGATGGAGATAGTACTTTAGGTAGTGTTTCTTCCCCCCCTCAGGTAAAAGGAAGCCTCTAACAGGGGCTGTTGAAATGAGTATGGAATGGTAATACCACATTTATTAACTACCAAAGCTTGTTTAAACAACCTCTCACTTGCTCCTCTTCTCCCTCTCCCTTTATTCTTTTAGCTGGATTAGTTCCCCCATCCCATTCACATGTGGTTGTATAAGCTGCAGAACAATGTGTTAAAAAACCCCCCTGCAGTAAGAAATAAGACAGGGACAATAAGAAATGTCCAGGAATGAAGGGAGCAGAGGCTCTACAGACCAGGATAAGTGGTGCTGCTGGGCATGGCCACACTCTCACAAAACCTAGATTCTCAGAGTTTTCCAATAATAATAACTATCTAGAAACCGCTAAAATCTGATCTGTGTGGTATAATTTTACACATACACCTGAATCAACAAATACTGAATAGCAACATTAGCAAGTTCAAAACAGCTTAATACCAGGTTACATAACATGACGTTAAACTTAATTTTCTGATATCAATTTTAATTTATCAACATTGAGATCACTGAGGTAATTTTTTTTAACAGTAAAACTGTACTTCTGTTACCTACATCTACTTCCTAGACAGGTCAACACTTTTCTCTTTAACATTTGGCATGAACTACCTGTCAAAAATAGTATGATGAACGAGACATGCCTTGAGGTTTCCCTATTATGGCATCTCCTGAATTCCTGCATGCTACACTACAGACAAACCACATTTTACTTTAAAAAATAAAGTAAAAAAAAATTGAAGTTAAATATTTTGTAAAAATGCATCAAAACAATGTTTCAATTCACCTAAATTGTTCATTATTTAATAATTTTTGATTAGGTAAATTTTTAGGTTATTGAGTTTTCAAGATGGTAAAATAATTTGACCTGTATAAAATGCTCTAAGATTATAAATATTATTTCTTGTCTAGCTGTAAGAGTGACTGACAGATATGAGTGAGATCAAAGAGGTTTAGGTGAAAGTGCTAGATAAACTACTGAAACCTGAGTTCACACACTCCTAATTCAGTTTAAAATTCTTCCCTTCCCAAACACAAAACCCAATCCTAGAACTGGAAAGCAAAAATAAAGACCACAGAGAAATGTCTCATACCCTTCCAGATCATAGTCACTGTTCAGATTACAGAATATTTTCAGCTCCAGTGACATTGTGGAAGAATAAATCAATTCACAGAGAAACAGCCTATGTCCCAGTTTGAAAGGAAAGTCAAAAGAAGAAATTACTGCACAAAGAAGACTCATGTAAGAAAATATACAAAATATGCTTGCTTAATCAGAGAGGATACAAATAATCAAATGCAAGAAATACATTTTGCTACAGATTGTAAGAGAGATGATTTGGAGTAAAAGACAAACCATTGGCCATCTACCATATCCTACTGAATCTCCAAGTGAAGCTCTATTGCCTAATGTGCTGACATCACACCAAATGACTGATTAGAGATAAATTAAGGGCTGACTGTATTTGGGGAATTTGTCCTTATGGCTTTAACCTCCTGCTTGCCCTAATCTTTAACTGTCACTCTTCTACAGAATAGGCAAAGACAGTATGCTGAAAATGCATTGGTTATATTAGCAGAGAAAGTAGCTTTGGAAAAGTCAGGTAACTTTTGTTGAGCTTAAATGTCCATCTGACAAGTATGCCTTCACAAACATAGTTTCATGTTTTCAGTCCTGGTTTCCTTGAGACCAATGTTTTAAAAAATAATACTGACTACTAATACATGGCTAATTCTGAAATACAGGTCTTCATTCACATTAAAAAATCTATTAATATGGCTTGCATTTAGGTGGCTACTAACCATATTAGGTTAGGATTTATAGATTTTATAAATGTGATTCATACGCACTTCAATCTGTGTAAAAGCAATGAATGTATGTTGTTGAATTATGCCATTAAGAAAGGAGAACTGAGTAAGGAAGGTTTCCCACCAGGCTTAAAATTAGGAAATCCAAGTCGTACTGTCCATCTGGGACAAACGAGATAATACTGTTGGAGGTTTTTCATCTTGAATTAGCCTATTAAAGTTCTCGCGATAATTCCAGTGTTTGTCACCAGATGGCACTGCAACGACACTCGTAAGCACGTAATACTCGATTAGTAACATAATGAGGTCATCCTCCGATGATTACCAAGTACGCATCACTATCTCAGATTGCATTAAGCAATCTTCCTCCATATCGTTATGTTTATGCCGTCAGGCTTGCTGGTACAGCTATGACAGCTAGTGTTTTTAATAATCTTAGCCAATCGAACCTTGTGAGAAAAGCTCAGTAGTGGAGACCAATACCCACCCTAAGCTTAATTTGTCCCCTCACTGCCACGAGCAATACTGAAGGCAAGCACTGTCTTTCATGGCAAGAGATGAAGAGTAACAGCAACTCCCACCTATGTCAGGTCATGCACAAAGGTGTACCTCAGTTCCCTGGCCTTGCACTTCTCAATAGGATCCCAGCATCAGGCTGTCAGCCACTACCTGTGCCGTTCCCTTCTTCTTCAGTGCTTTCTCTTCTTTCCCTTCTCCTCTCAAATGGAGCAACCTCTTCCATGCCCTAATTTACTTCTCAGTTCTGGTTCTCCCTGATACCTTCTGTCATGATCTACCACTGTAGCTTGAATTACAAATACCGATCCTAACTGTGACTCACTGCAGATTTTAGGAAGTAAAAAGAAATAAACCCAGGATTCCAGAAATGTGTTGATCAGTAAGCTGCAACTGCCTTTTGAGAAGCCAGCTTCAGCACTAACAGAGCTGTCATGACTGGAGTGTTGGCATCAGGGCAATCACTTTGAAGTTGTTCAAGGGTAAATTCAAATAGTTTGAGATTTTTATTTGAAGATCAAGATATGTAGCTTTTACAAGTTTGCAGCATAAAAAGCTCTCATGACTTTCTCTCAGAAGTCTGATGCCCTCCTGATTTTCAGCAGGATGCTGATATTTGGAGAGAAGAAATGCTATGATACAGCAAACTAAAAGCTAGGACAGTTGCTCCTGACTGTGTCTCATATAGCACATGGCCGGACAGTGTGTGTTTTGGAAAAACACCCAAATCTCTTGATAGCATTGAACACTTTAGCATACACCAAACAGGACTTTTCTCTGTAGAAGACAAAATGAAAAATTCTGGTGATTTTCACAATTTTGCTCCTGTTTTCTGCAAGGATTACAGAGCAAAAACAAATGACCATGTGATCATACCTGTTACTCCCCCACTCTTCCGAAATTACTTTCATGTAGTTAAACTGCATTCAATATACTAGATATAACAATACCAAACCTATAGAGAGTGGCTGGAACAGTTGAGCAGAACTCCTTCCATGATACGAATTTGATTTAGTTAAGTCATAAAATTTTCAGCAGATGTTTATAACAGATGGAAAGCATTGGAACAAGAACTTCAAGAGTCCCATTTGCTTCCTTTCAAAACGTTTACTTGTTAACTGGTGGGAGTGGCAAGGTGCAGCAATCACCAAGCCACAAAGATCCTGGGCAGTTTGGGAGATGAACTGTCTATGGCTGTTCCATGAATAAGTAAAATGTGAAGTTATATGTAAATGAACATGAGGAAGTGACTGAGCAGAGCAAATACCGGGTTCTTTCTGTACATTACCCTTAAATGTTTGACTGTAGGGCATGTGCAAATAGCTCCTCCACAAAAAAGTTTAAACGGGGCATGTAGGTTCATTATGGTTATACTGTGAATCTGACTAATGAAGATTCTGTATTGATCCATGAGCACATTAAAAATGGCTATACATTTTCAGATACATTAATGGTTTTCTTGTTTCTGGGGAATTTTATTGCTCTATTACTGAACTATCATTTTCTATTAAGACATTGCTGCAGCAAAGGAAAGGTAAGAATAGTATGGAATTTGTAAACACTCCCTGGTCCTCCTATTGACTTTTTAGTAATACACAGGAACTTACAGTTGTATATTTAGATGGTTACAGTTTTTAATACTAATCTGATTGGGAAATACGTATTTGAAAACCACGACAATTTTATTACATAACGCTGGCAAAAACCTAACAAGCAGACTACTTCGTATCTCCCTTTTCTCATCTACTGATGAGTATACATCTGCAAAGTATAGTCACATAATTTCTAACATGTATTTCACTCCCTTTACATGCTCACCCATTTAGAAGGTTGTTGGTTTGTCTGGAGTTGGTTTTTTTTTTTGTTTTAACACTTGTTACTGAATCCTAAATATACTACAAACCATAGCTCTTTCGACAGTCAAGATGATCAAGTTTGAGGGATCCTACTCTAGTATCTCCCTCATGTTCCTACAATGCCTGACTTCCTGCCTTTGCTATGAGTAGGTATCCTTCCTCTACCACCTGTGTTTTCTGATTTTCAGAGCGTTAAATCTGGGTTTAACTTGAGGACCTACATCCATGAGGCTGCTTCAGAGGTGGGCTGACAAAATTGGGAACTTGTGCTCTCTCAGGGTCCTGGTACAAGCTTAGAGACAAGAGGAAAAGAACTGAGATATGTGTTGTACTTCAAATGGAAAAACAAGACAGAGTAACATAAATATTCCCCAATAGACAAGGAAACCCCTGAGCAACAGATTCATACCTGTTGTAGAATTGTCCTTGAATATCATATTTGAGACTGCTTTTTCCAAAAAAGCTCTAGCTGAAGTAACTATTAACGTCATGTGATGATCTGGACTTTTACAGTGCTATCACTGTATTAATGAAACAAATAATAAGGTTATTTCCCCCTTAAGTCTTGCTCTACTGTCCAGGAGTTCCCCTGTGTAATGCAGAGCTACACGGGCACCTAAAGCACTCAGGATATTATTGTAGGAAGAGCCAAGAATGGATTTAAGCTCTGCCAGGGGAAATTTAGGTTGGATATTAGAAAGAAATTCTTTACAGACAGAGTGATCAGGCATTGGAATGGTCAGGCCTGCCCAGAGAGGTGGTGGATTCACCATCCCAGGAGGTTTTTAAGCTGAGACTAGATGTGGCACTTAGTGCCATGATCTTGTAATCACAGTGGTGTTGGATCAAGGGTTGGACTTGATCCTGGAGGCCTTTTCCAATCTGGTTGATTCTATGATTTTATGATTATCAGGCTTTTAATGAGGCACCTGACAGACTGATGAGCTCTTTGTCCGAGAAACTATGCACCAGTTGAACTACTGGTTGAAGCACACAGAACCAGGGCAACCCACAGGTGAGCAGGAGAGCAAGCTATAGCCTTGTGTTGCCGGTGAGGGATGTATGTTGTCTTGGCTACATGAAGGGGTGCCCGAGGAAGGAAACATTTGACTTCATACCCCCCAAAAGAAAGGCATCACCTTTACAATGAAAGTTGTTGCCCTGTAAGAAATTGTTCTGGGATCCGCAGGTGTAACAAGGTCTCTCTTCACTCAGATTCATCTCCCACATCTGCCTTGGTTTTTCCTGCTCCATCTGTCCGCAGGTGCTCGCATACTCCACTGCAGTACCCAGGTGGTCCATCCTGGCCTGTATCCCCAATATAGCGTGGCCAGCAGGACAAGGGAAGTGACTGTCCCCTGTACTTGGCACTGGAGAGTCCACATCCCGAGCCTTTTGTCCAGGTTTGGGCCTCTCACTATGAGGACACTGAGGTTCTGCAGCATCTTCAGAGAAGGGCAATGGAGCTGGTGAAGAGTCTGGTGCACATATTCAGTGAGGAGCAGCTGAGGGAGATGGGGGTGTCCAGCCTGGAGAAAAAGGCTCTCTACTACTACCTGGAAGGAGGTTATAGCCAGGTGGGGGTTGGTCTCTTCTCCCATGCAAATAGTGACAGAAGGTGAGGAGAAAGTCTGAAGCTGTGCCAGAGGAGGTTTAGTTTGGACATTAGGAGGAATTTCTTCACAGAAATGGTGATTGGACATTGAATGGCCTGCCCAGGTGGAGTCACCGTCCATGGAGGTGCCAGGGTGTAGCTGACATGGTGGTGTTCGGTCATAGCTTGGACTGGATGATCTCGGAGGTCTTTTCCAACCTGAGCGATTCCGTAATTCTGCGATTCCCCCGGGCTGCCCCTGAAGCCACCTCAGCGTCTCTCGTGTCACTCCTGCCGGCTTCCACCGCAGAGACCGCACACCCCACCGGGACCACCCACCTGCCTGCCCTTCCCTCAGGAGAGACCGCACCGAGGGGCTCCGCCTGAGGACGGGCTGCAGAGACCGCCGCGCTAACCCAACACGGCTGCGCCGGCGGAGGGAAGGGAAGGGCAGGGCGCCGCGGGCGGGAGCGTCGCCGGTGGGCGGGGCCTCGTTGAGGCCGTTCCACCTCGGCGAGGCTGGCGGCGGCGCCATTTTGGAGCGGCGGAGCGGCGGAGGCGGTCTTTTTTGTCGGGTTGGGCTCCGTGTTCTACCAGGGAGAGCCGGCGAGGAGAGAGCCGATATGGCCGCGAATAGGAACTTGAAGCAAGTGCGGATCGAGAACAGCTCCCCGGCGGCGCCGCTGGGCATGGTGGGGGGTGGCGGCGGCGGCAACCTGAAAGGATTGCGGGGCCTGGAAGCGGAGAGTGAGGCGGCGGCCATGGCGCTGGCGCCGGGCAAAGAAGGTGGCGTAGATGAGGAGCAGGAGGTTGGGTTCACCATCGATATCAAGAGCTTTCTCAAACCTGGGGAGAAGAGCTACACGCAGCGCTGCCGGCTCTTCGTGGGGAATCTGCCTACTGATATCACCGAGGAGGATTTCAAGCGCCTCTTTGAACGCTACGGGGAGCCTAGCGAGGTCTTCATCAATAGGGACCGTGGCTTCGGCTTTATCCGCCTGGTGAGGAATTGAGCGAGCCCCTGTGGCTGCCCCGTGACCCAGGGGCTGCCTCTGCAAGCGGGAGGCTTCGGTGCATTGCCCCCCACCCCCTTCCCTCCCTTTTCGGCGGGTGTAAAAAAATGGCAGTGCCTCCCATTCTCTCTCCTCGCTGCTAGCGCTGGTCCCTCCGCCTCCCCTTGCGCTCTTCCCCCTCCCCTGTTACATCCGAGCCAGAGCCCTGCGTTCTGAGTAGCCCTTCCCAGCCTGGCCCCTTGGCGCTGGGCGTAATGGTTTCGAAATACCGCTGCTCACACATGGTGAAAACCGGACCTAAAATCACGGAATTGCAAAGAATGGGGGACCTTGGTTTGTTTAAATCGCTGGCGCCCAGAGAAGGCTAGATTTTTAGCGGTAATACCTAAAATATTTGATCAAACATGCTCGAGTTGAGCGTGCAAAAAAAGGAATCATCCGAAAAGTTTATAATACTGTATTTAAATGTCGATTTAATGTGCTGGATTGGTTTTCATGACTGCCGTGCCTAGAATGCACATATTTATATTATTCCAGAAATAGCTTCACAGTGCTTTGGGTGTCTCTAGATGTGATTTTTTCGTGTATTTTACTGGTTGGGATTTTTTTTTTTCTTTTTGGTTGTCATCTTATAATGCGCATGGCATTCTGCCGCGTATCTCTTACCCTGAGACCTCCCCAGTCTAGAATAGCAGTTTTCTGGAGGGCATGCGATATATTTACGTATCTTCACTCAGTTTTGTGTGTAATACAGCTTAGATAGGGGTTTTATGTGAACTTCCCTTTTCCATTATGTTTAGGGAATATATTTGCATTTTAATCGCTTACCTAGTCAGTTGAACTGTGGAGAAAGAGAGAAAGAGCTAAAGAATAATTTCTTTAAATGTAGGGGATTGCATGATCAGACTTGGTGAAGAGAGAAAAAAGGCGGTTATTGATGCACTCTATCTCATACGTGTGGGTGCAGAAAGCCCATAAATGTGAGAAGAACGAGTACATGAGCAAAGCAAGTAACGTCATCATTTGTTGATGAAATTTAAATTGGGCATCCATTGAGAGTAAGTGTGATATTTTCACTTATGGAAAAACAAAACACCCTAGATCCTGCAGTGCAGTCTTGGAAAATAGTGTTTCCCGCTATGTGGAGCTGGGAACGCAGAATATAAACATTTGAGTAGGTAAATAGGAAAAAGCATGAAGTTTTCAGCCCTACTCAAAGCCTTTACAGAGCAGCACTGTCATATTGAGAATTTGTTAAGTCCTCTAATTGGCAACAAAAGTTTGCCCCTGTGTGCATCCACAGAGGATGAAGAATGCATATTTTTTTTCCCAATCAGAGGACAGGAACTTCGGGGGTTTTTTTGACTAGGTGAAAATAAAGTTGAATGACCCTGATGCCAGTGTGCTCAAGGGAAGGAAAACAACTTTGCTGCTTCTCGAGGGAGGGGCACAAAAGTACTATATGTTGTCTTTGAAAATATAATCTGAAATATTTCCTGTCCTGATAAAGGAATCTAGGACCCTGGCTGAAATAGCGAAGGCAGAACTTGATGGTACTATTTTGAAGAGCAGACCACTTCGAATTCGATTTGCTACACACGGAGCTGCCTTAACTGTCAAGAATCTTTCACCTGTGGTTTCTAATGAGCTGCTGGAACAAGCATTCTCTCAATTCGGGCCAGTGGAAAGAGCAGTGGTTGTAGTAGATGATCGTGGCAGAGCTACAGGAAAAGGTTTTGTAGAGTTTGCAGCAAAGCCTCCAGCACGAAAAGCTTTAGAAAGATGCAGTGATGGGGCGTTCTTGCTGACAACGTAAGTTCCCAGGCTTTTCTTTTATTTCCTGTGAGTAAATCGTTCTGATGTGAACAAAAGGTGCATTCGTGGGTATTTCCTGGTTGGTATTTAATTTTCAAATTACAAAAGCCATGAGGTAAGAAATTAAGATGTTTTACATGAATACCCCTAATTATGACCGTATGAGAGTCTGACAGCAAAATTTTGCTTTTTCTTACCTATATGCAGTACTACTTCTCTACATAGTAGGGCGTTTTCTAGACTTTATTTTCATTGATTGCAATCTTCCTGATCCCAGTAACATGACAAAGTAATTGTCATTCCTTCGTTTCTTAACAAAATAGTATGCAACAATGCTGATATTTCCATAGGCTCAGAGATTCTATGTAAAAAGTTTCATTTGTGGCTTTTAAGGCCAGATTTTATTTGTTGTTTTTAAATGAAGACAGTTTCTGCAGAGGTTTATAACAATGATCTTTGGAAAACCTCTTTCAAGGGCAAGCAAACTTGCAAATGGTGGAACTTCTCTCACATCTCTTATGTTGTGTACGTGCTGAAGAGAGTTGTTAACTGCCATACTTAACCACATTCACAAGTGACATTTTCAAATGCTTTCTGAAAGACTATATGAAATGATAAATATTCATGATTTCTTAAATTTATTTTTCTGATTCTCATTTGGGAAAATATGGCTGTAGTTTCATAGCATGGAAGCCTGCTGCCATTGAATTGGGGAACTTGTAGTTCTTTTCCTGCCCTGGCTGTGCTGTTGATCTTATATCTGATTGAGAACTTCACAGTATTTCCATAAGCCACTTGTGCTTGCTAAAACAACAGAAAAGCATTTGGTTGTTCTTGGGTTCATTTCGGTCTGTTTAAGCACATGATGATGCTTGCTAATGTCAGGTCCAGTAGAGAAGAAGGCAGGAGAAAATGTCATCAGGAGGAGATTGCAGTGGGGTAGGGGGTCTGGAACTCTATTTCTTGTGGTAATCTCTTAAATCCTGTGTGCCACTGAACTGATTTGATAGTTACATAGTAAATTCAATCTGAATAGGTCTTTACTGTTACCAGGTGGTGCCGGCAATTTGTTCTTATCCTCTGGGGTTTTTTGGCATTAGTATTTGAATAGAAGTGTGATGAGCCAAACAGGGGAACTAATCTATTCCAGTGTTACATGAGTGTTATTTTTGGCATGAGAGATGTGGCAGTGGAAAAGAAGCTAGGATATGATTGATGGTATTCTTGTTTTACCAGCTGGAGTTGAATTGACCATCCAGCTGTGGCCTGAGTGAATGAAAAGCATTTGATTTTCGTCTCGCTTAGATGCTGACGAGTTCCCTAAAGCACAGTTGCAGATTATTAGCACGAATCTGCTGCCATGATACTTTGATGTTTTGCATCAGAGTCTAAAATTTCACTTAGCTGAAAACTCTTTGCCTGATCAAAAGGAAATCTTTACCTTCATGGGGTAAATAAATCAAAACTAGACGTTTGAAACATAAATTTAGAGATTTAAAATTGTTTTAAATCGTAACTTGTTGACTCCATGGTTCAGTTGCATTTAAAAAGCAGAACTGTCATCAATTGCCGTGCAGATGACATCAGAAGAAACAGTTGCCGAGTTGTGCCCTGTGATTCCAGTCACATAAGTGCGCGCACCGTGTAAGGCTCTTACAAATTTGTAACACTAATTAATTATCATGTCTAATGGATACATCCAACCTGAGGATTGTCCACCCTCAGAACCTCCCTCAGGTCTGCCCCTTGGCACGCCCCCCCACCCCCAGAATTGAGTCAGAGGTCTCAAGACCCCTTACTTCTTCACCATCATCACCCTCACATCATATGCCTTCTTTGGAGCTTCTCCAAGGTTTCTGGGCCTTCTGCTTTGACTGCAGTGATATGTTGTGTCCTTCTATGTATGTGTCTCAAACCAGATGTGCTTGCTAAAGTATTTTCCCTTGAAAAGAACATTAAACAAAATTACAAGAATTTTGTGAATTTGATATAAAACATGAGAAAAGGGTTTATTAACTGTTAACTGCTATTTAAAAGTGTTAGAAACTATACAGCTATGTTATTAAAAATCTATAGGCTACAAATCTTAAGAATCTTAAGCCATCATCTCCCCCCATACTTCTAAATATATTGTAATTGTTGTTAGATGGTTTTGATATTTTAAAAAATCTTTTAAATACTTGATAGCAAATAGAACTATGTCAAGGAAGTTGTGGTTTCTAGGCTGAATAGCTGGTTTGGGGCACAGAAACAATTATTTCCAAAGTTTATTCTTAAAATTGGGATTGATTGGAATTCTGTGATTTAAGACAAGATACAGGAATTGCGGAGTACTTAATAGCTTTCTGGAGTGTTTTCTCAAAATATTAAAGTAACTTTAACTGCTTCATTTATGATTCAGTTATTAAATTGAAAATGTTTTCCAGAACACCTCGACCCGTTGTTGTAGAACCTATGGAGCAGTTTGATGATGAAGATGGACTTCCAGAGAAGCTAATGCAAAAAACACAACAGTACCACAAGTAAGTTGCGGTTAGCTTTATTTTATAAAACGTGGTTTATGTGAGTAGTTACCTTGATAAATACACATTAATTTTTATTTTTGAGGTTGAGTAGCAGGCAGTAGTGTTTTGTATGTTGTATTATTTTTTGTCAAAGGATTAAACAAGCCCTTCTCCAAATTTCCCAACCATAGTAAAATTCGGATTTGGATTGTTGGTTTAACGTTTTATGCATTTACTGAAGTTCTTGGCCTACACTGCAATCAGTGGGATCTTGTTGCCAGACAAGGTAGAGTATTTTATGGATTACAGGTATGGTGTAATCCTGCAGAGATTTATATATCCACAGATTTTTATGTTCTCTGAATAGCCCATTAACTATTTACAGAGTCTGTAGAGGGTTACATCTTTGCAGCTTTCAGATAAAACTTTGAGCATGACACAAGAAAGTGAGTCTTGATTATGAGGCAGAAGTCACCTAATCGGAAAATAGTTATTTTTAATATTGTAATTTGCCATTAAAAATCAGGTTTCTTGAAGCTAAAATGTTCATTCTGGTAAGGCTGTGGAATACCATTTCCTAAAAATTTGTTAGTGTTATGTACAATATTAGTGTTAGAATGGGAAATGAAATGTTGATGCCTTTTAATGTTTACAGATTCAGGCTGTCTAGTAAGCTTTGATATTTATCTATATAACTGGTTTTATGAATTGACTGCTTGCTTTAGAAGGCTGACCGCAGTTAATCTAGTGTTGCAACTTAGTATTTTGTACTGATGTAAATATGAATTTTTATCTTAAATTGGACAGGTCTTTATTAGGACAATTTCTGGAGAAGTCTTTATTAGGACAATTTCTGGAAAAGTCTTTATTAGGACAATTTCTGGAAAAGTCTTTATTAGGACAATTTCTGGAAAAGTCTTTATTAGGACAATTTCTGGAAAAGTCTTTGTTACTTGACTTAGCAGCTGAATTAAGCTTTATCTGGTTTGGAACGTAGTCATCTGACAGGTTGATTTAAAGTCAGATTTACACTTGAAGGGATTGTTTATGCATTCTCTGGCTGTTGCAGCTGTTGATCTAATTGTCTGCTTCTGTATATTTTAACTACCAAATTTTTATTAGGGAAAGAGAACAGCCTCCACGTTTTGCTCAGCCTGGAACATTTGAGTTTGAGTATGCTTCACGGTGGAAGGCTCTTGATGAGATGGAAAAGCAACAGCGTGAACAGGTTGACAGGAACATTAGAGAAGCCAAAGAGAAACTAGAGGCAGAAATGGAAGCAGCTAGACATGAGCATCAGCTAATGCTGATGAGGCAAGGTAAAATTGGCTAATCTACCAGTATTAATTTTGTTTGTTGCGAATTTTTTTTTTGGTGTAGCATATTGATCTGTATGTTATGCTTGGAGGTTTTGCCAGCTGCTATTTAATTAAGTGCATTTAACTGAGAAAAAGGAACTAATATTTCTCCTTACACATATTCCTCTATGATTTGCAGAAATGAATTAAGTGACCGAGAAAGGGGTGATTGTGTAGGTCTGTTTTCTTAATTTCTTAAATTTGTCTGGTGTAGGTAGTTCATTTAAAGTAATTGAATGGTAACTTCATACTAATAAGTAAAATTATCCATTTTTGATGTTGCTTAAGGTACTAGGTAGGACTAAATACTATCTGTGGGCCGCGTGCAGGAAAAACCACAATGATAGCTTGTTTTGTACGCCTTGTAGCTGGTTAAATGTTCCAATAGCTAATGTTGCTTTTTTTTTTTCTTCTCTGAAACCCAACTGAGAAGTCTGATGTGTGTGTAGTATTGTATGTATGTAGCAACTCAAAATAACACACAGTTGCCATGAATTTCAGTAATTCTTAAAATTTTAAGATTATGTATCCCTTTTTTGTAATTGTTTGAACATCTTGTCTTCTCCTAATTGGGGGCAAAAAGTCCTCTAGCAATTCGTTTCAGGCCTTATCTTTACAAATGGAACAGGGTGAAGCTTATGTTTCTTGCACAGAGAGAACAGTTGCAGGGCAAGTACTAAAGGTTTTTGGTTTTTAAATCTAAAGGGAGATTATGGCTACCTAAAAAAATTCTTATCCTTAAGAGTGTTAGATCATAAGACAGTACAAGAACTAGCTTGATAGACTGAATAAGAATGCCTTGTCATTTCAAAACGGTATGAACTTGTTGAGATCTAAGTAGTGGATGCATTTCAAAACTTTAACCCAAGTAACTTTTCACAAATTGTCTACTGTAATTACTTGATTTTACTTAAAGACTGCCCTTAAGGAGGGACATTTTTGTTGGTAGTATGACTTATCAGTATGAATTGGTTTATTTTAATTTTTTTCCTGCTTGCTTGAAGACATGTTGAAAATACATGAGCTGACATGACAGTGGCCTATTTATTAAAATAGAAAGCCCTTGATGGGTCATGGGAAAACAGCTTAGGTATGTTTTGTGGATATTGATGATTTTTTTAAGGACAATGTAAAAGAAAAGTTATTCCTCTTTTTGGAATATCTACTAAACCCCTGTTGTATGTAGAAAAGGAAGGGAATTACTTCTTCCATAAAAGAGCCACTAGAACATGAATGCATTTGATGGTAATATTCCAGTGAGAATTAAATGTGCCTTTAGTTAGTGTGGGAGGAGGATTTTTTTTTCCCCTCACAGTTTGTTTAGCAGAGTACTTTTTTGGTACCCGATAGCTTGGAATTTTATTCAGATAATTAAATGTTTGCTTATTCACCTGCAGGTATTTAGTTTTCCATGATCTAGAGGTTAGCAGGTATTTGTTCTGTTTTAATCTCAATTCTCCAGCTTCAGTGTATGTGAAAATAAGGTTGCTTTTTTCACCTTTTTTTTTTTCTGAGATTAGCTGCCTTTAAAAGTTGTTGGTCTGAACAGTATCTGTAAGTCTAAGTTCATGCCATGCCAAGATTATTAATTATATTAATTGCATCCCAGGGTTTTTTAGAAAGATGCAATGAAACTTCTAAGGCATAAGAACCTAGAATTAATATTTTTGTATACCTGATGCACAAAGTTAGATTTAAAGATGTATTGAAGTAGTTGTGAAATATGAAATGCAATATTTTTGTTGTGTAGAAGCTAAAAAGAAGTCAGAAATGATGGGCTTACTGGTCCATATACTCCTGCAAGTGAAGGTTTTGTAGAAACTGCTTTATGAGAGCTAGTAGGACTTCAACTCTAGAGTATGTTGGTTTAAGTACTCAGGTTTTTGTGGTATTGTATTAATACTGAAGGTACATTTAATTCTTTTGATAAGTGTAAATTTTTACTTTCAAGTGTCATGTTTTGACAGACTGAGTCAGAAGTAATTTGTAAAGCAGAATACGTGTTTTCATGTGTAAGTAAATTGCATGGTATTCCTAATCTACGTACTGGTGGTGTATGTCAAACTTTTATAAATATTCTCTCGTAATGATGGTTAAATAGATTATGAAAATACTTTCACATGAAAATGTGAATTTTAAGCTGAAGCTTAATTTTTGTATCAATTATACAGAAGTTTGGCATTTATTTTCTGTTTTTAGAACCTGAAAAAATCAGCAGCTAAAACTGCTTAAAAGTCTTTGTGGAGTTGGTATTCCATCTTAAAGGATTAACTTCTGAGTTGAGAGTACACTTTCACCTTCTTCTCTCTGCTGTGTGGAAGGATGAGGATAAAACGAAGACCTTGCCCTTTTAGAAGTACAAGAAAGTGCCGAGGCTTTTTGGTCTTTCTCCACAGCTGCTTTACTGCGTTTTTTTTTCAGTTTAGAGAAAAGGCCTGTGTCCAGCATATGTCAATAAAGAATTATCATAATTGCAGAGCTTTTATTATCAGTGGCTCTTGTGCACAGATTGAACATGTGTATCTGTGTTTTCACTTGGCTAGTAAGGCTTTGTGCCAAGATTGTGCCATTGTCAAATACTACTGAATCAATTAATTGCTATGTTGAACTTTAAAATACTAACAATTTCAGGAAAGGCAATAATCACAACTATGCTGTGGAAAAAATTAAGAGAACTCTGGGAAAAGTAGGATGCTATACCTTAAGAGCAAAGGGCAGTAAATGGCAAATTTGTAGCAATTAGTAGTAGAGAGAAAGTAGGAAATCCTGTGCCAGTGTGCACAAGAAATAGGGAATGCTACATAAAATGGAAAGAACTCAGAAGGAAACATCTTTTCCCACAGTGTAGAGTATAGAATGGGTCAGTTCTTGATCTCAGTAATACCCTGAAGCAACCTCAAAACTCATTTTAAAAGAAAAGTACACTTGCACTCTGAAGTATTCAAAGGGTTATTTAAAAGGCAAAAATAGTGTGCTTGTGACACACTCAAAGTACCAGGATAACAGCGGACAGGCCTTCTATGGAAAGCACTCCTGGAAAAAAACAACTCTCAGACTTTGTCATTTCAGTGTAATAATATTCTGGTCAAGTATGAAACATGCTACTTTTGCACAAGAGATTGGAAAAGCAATCCTGCAAAATGTGCTTGAGAAAGGACTTCTAATGTCAGTAAGAATGTTGTAAGAGTAAAAATCTGATAATCTTTGTTAGAAAAGAAAACAAATACATGATATTTTTGCAAAATATACTGGTGGTGGTTGTTTTCAGATACAGAAGTAAAATTTTAAGTTGCAATAATTTATGCTGATGCAATTTTAAAGAAAATGATTTGCATAACTAAAAAGATTAATTAGTATAGTGAAGAAATACATAGAGAAATGTGTAGAATAGTTTAACTCAAGTATGAAAGGCATATAAAAGGTGGCGTGGTGGAGTGTTCCTGGTGGTGTCTATAAACAGTGTCTTGTGGCCCATATACTTTGAAGATAGAAAAGACAACTGCTTCCTAACAAAAGGCAGAATTAATATCCATTGAAGAAAGCATAAATTTCCAGGCAGAAATCAATAATGTGCCTGGTCAGCAAAAGTAATAATTATGAGCTGTGCCCTGCTTTTTAAGAGCATTTAAAATGCTTTTTAAGAGACTATAGCTCTTTATTTTTGGTGGGAGTTAAAAGACTAGTCATTTGTAAGTTGCTGTAGAGTCATATGATAAATCTCTGTAGAGTTTTAGGTTTTATGCACCTAAATCGTATCAGTTTTGTTTTTCTGATGTGTGCCAGGAAGTGGTCTGCAATAGGTAGTGGAGAGTATAAACAGGTCCATATACATTGTACTAGATGTAGTGTACATGGTTCTGTGACTTCAGCAGTATACACCATTGGGAGAAAATTGATACCATGCCCTAGATGGAAAACCAGGATGTGATTTAAGCGATTGAGAGGTTTTTCTCCTTTTCTTTGAGGACTTCAAATTTCTGCTTTCATAACCTGCTGTGGAGGCTTTGCCTGTCCTGTACATTTTTGTTTGAGAGCCATGGATACAGTGTGTTTCTTCATAGCTTTATGACGTAGCTTTATGGGAAGAAATGAATTAAAATGCATTGAAATATTTAAAATTTGAATGTCAGAACTGTTATGACAGTAACAACTATTTTTATGTTGCCACATTATTGATTGACAGCTTTTATATTTAAATACACTTTTAATCCCGTTAGATCTCATGCGTCGTCAAGAAGAATTGAGGCGTTTGGAAGAACTTCGAAATCAGGAACTTCAAAAACGCAAGCAGATACAATTGAGGTATTTTGTCTTCTACTGTGCAAAGATGTGGCATCCAGCTGCTGTAGACCTGCATGAGTTTAAATACTTCAGCTTGTAGAGCTTGCTATTGATACCAAATTGAAATGTTTCTGCTGTTAAAAATTCGCCTTTCAAAAGCATAGTATGTGCTGTCTCTGATAATATTCATATAATGCTAATGTAAAAGAATGGTTTCAAGTTCTGCTTGAATTTTTTTTATTGATATCAGCTCTACTAGTTCTGTTGTAAGTCTCTGAGATTTCTAAATATTGTAGAAATGTCTTAACAGTTTTTTTGTTTCATATTTATTTTAACCTTGTGACTGAAGCATAGCTGTAATAGATATGAACATGCTTCTAAGATTTGTGGGCAGGTGATCTGCATATGGAATCATAGCATTGCAATTTTACAGTCTGATGTAGGATTCTGGAGAGTATTTTCACTTGATGCTGTGGTATGTTGCAAGCAATTTTTCCTTTAAGATCTGATTCATGCAAATATTTGTTTCTATGTCTCTGCTAAAATTTAAGAAAATAGACATAGGATCATCATACTGATTGATTTTGTACTCTTTGTGTTAAATACCACAATAAATGTTATGTAGAAAAGAGCAACACAACCATATCTGAGTTAAAAATACATGTGTATGTTGGCAGTATTGCCATCCATAGTGACTTGTTAAAAAATGAAATATTTTAACCTGCTTACCAATACATAGTTGGAAGAATAGATGAAGTATGTACTGGTATTGTAATTACCTGTATTCCAATTTAAAAAAAAATGAAAAAAATACTTAAATAATATTCAGACTCAAGTGGAGTAGCTTAGTGCCTTACACTATATGAAAAAACCTAAATATTGGCCGGTTTGGGTTATAGTCTTGGTCTTGTGTCCTGAGACTGGATACAAGTCTGAAGAAGTCAAGATACTAAATTGACATAATTGTTGAAAAATATTCTAGGCATGAAGAAGAACATAGACGTCGTGAAGAAGAGATGCTGCGCCAGAGGGAACAGGAGGAATTACGACGTCAGCAGGAGGGAGGATTTAAGCCAAATTTCATGGACAATGTAAGTAAAATTCTATTATGAAAGTCCAGATTGCACAGTAATTTTAAAATTGTATTATTTTTTACACTAGCTATTGAATTGCATCTTCTTGTTTACTCTTTTTAATTTATAATAGTGAAGTGGTACATATTTGGTGGTGTCGTTATTCTCTTGTATGTTGACATCGCTTATTTTTTCTACAAGATGGTGATGTAACGCTTCAGTGACTTTAGGGTGTTTAGATAATTTGTCTTTTTTATTTGGAAAAGGGCATGGGAATCAATGTTTCCATAAGGAGGTGCCCCAGTGTGTCTGAAGGTTTTAATTTTAAAGCAGTTCATGCTATTAAGCTTGTTTGAATTGCTTGTTTTGGTTTGTGCTTAACTTAAGAATAATATAGTTCAGAAACAAAATGAACAGTGTTCATTTCATATGGAGCCTAAAATCACTCTCCTTTTTGACCTCAAAGTAAAACTAGATGAGGAAAATATCAAAATCTTTACTAAAGGAAACTGAAAGGTTATAAAGGTGGGGAGGAATTTGTCCTCTGCTGTAATTTCTACTTATTTAGATATGCACTGCCTCTGCAGGACTAAGAAAATGGTGGTGTCAGGGGAGTCAGCTTCTAAATTTTTTTTTTGGTCAAGGGATATGACTTTCTTTCTACCAATGAAATCAGTTAAATGAATGCAACCTGTGTTACAAATGCTTTTGTTTCATATGAGTAGGACACCTTTTACTGTTACAGCTATTCTTAGTGAGGAAGCAGTGAATAAGTGATTCAGACAATGCTCTTTTATGTTATTGTAACTGTAGTCTGCAGGAGGGAATTTTGCTCCCCTTCACAGGTAGAACTTAATACATGAATCAAAAATGTATTGCTGATTTCTCAGTTACTTTCTGTTTTTGTGGAAGAAATGTCTGTTTTACATTCCATACAACAAAATTTTCTCTAGGGTTGCAAAGAATTTATTTTGTATGTTCTGAGACATCCTAAGAGATGCTAGGAAATAAATGATTTCCTGCTCTTGGCAGGACATTTTTTCTCATCATCTGCCCCTTAGTGTTTTTAGTAAAGATGAGGAGGAAGCAAAATAGTTCTTTTGGTTTTACTAACAGGTATCTGTTGATTTTGCATGCTGTGTTTGGAGGGACTTGCATCAGAAAGTAATCGGTCATTTATTTCAATGTCTACTCACACTGTGAAAGAAACTTTCAAGGTGTCTTTTTCTGGGGGTAGTGAAGACCAACAGTTCAAAACTCATACTGTCCTTTTAGTGTGTTCCAAATGCTACTGAACAAACTTTGGTGAACAGTATATAACAGGTGTCTGATGTAATTTAGAAGTAGTACTTACTGATTGTGACTTCTGTACTGCCTAATGTGAAATTTCATTTCACCTTAATATCTTAAGGTAGCATATTTTAGGGTCACCTGACTTTCTGACCCTCTAGGCTGCCTGTGAAAATCCTCCTGTGACTGATATGAGAGACCCCTGCTTCTCTCTGCAGATAGCTGCAGCAGCAGCAAGGTGGGGAGCCAACCCGCAGGCTTGGGATGGCAGTAGGGTCCTCAGATTCCATTACTGTTAGGAGACTGTGGCCTATATTCTGCAGCTTGTTGTGCTGGGGAAAACTAGATAATGTTGGCCATCACAGCCTTTACTGGTTTTCTTCTTATATCTCTCTTGAGATAATGTTATTTAGTCTCTGTGCTTGAATTGCTTGCCACGGTTTGGCCATCCTCATTGCTTATCCCCATTTTTAAATTCCAAACTTTATGTTAATAGCCACTGTTCCAAGTTGGTGTGCTGGACTTGGCAAAAGTGTAGGGTAAGAAGGGAAGAGGAGTGGTTCAAATGGAAAGCACTTCAATCACTGTGCACAATTTTTGTGACTTTTGTGTTTTTTTGGAAGGGAGTGGTAAAGGTGGAAGGTGGCTTTGCAAGGATGTGGCTTTCCCACTGAATTGCATTACTGTGTTCATCTGAAACTAATTATACACTACAAGAATATATACATGTAGCTGGGCAGTAACAGCCCTATTGAAAGTGTTGGGTGTTATATATAAAGGAATGTATAGTACAGGTGTTGTTTTTGAAATGTCAAATGAAGTTGAAGTGGCCTGTATAATAATATATGAAAAAGTCTTCTCTAGGCTAGTCTTTAGTATTCTGATCATGTTTTGACTTCTTCTAATGGTCTTTGAAATTTAAAAAAGGAAGAATGAAACAAAATTTTAAGTGAGATGTTTACTTACTTTCTTCTGCAACAGTTTCTTACCAAGGCAGCTGTGTGACTAAGCGTGCCTGTTATTTTATGTGTGTTCATTACAACATGTTTTTAGATACTTACATAGGGTGAATAGGAATTGAAAAAGCCAACCAAAATTGTAAACTATTTCTGAATGTTTCAATTTTTCAGATCTGTTTTCAACTTAGTATTTCTTATATAACTAATTTTTATTTGTTCTTACTAATGCTTGTTTACTGGGAACAGATTCCATCTGACACTTGCTTCTAGTCTCAGAATACCATTTTATATATACTGAAAAAGTTATTCTCTGTTTTAAGACTTTAGAAGTTGACTCTTGGTGGGAATTGTCTTTTTTTCATAGTGATGGAGTTTTTTACCATATCAGGTCTTGACAAACACTTTTGGCGTAATCCTTATAACATATTAAAGTTTTCTGCCAGCCATGTATTTAGAAGAACAATAATAATTGTTTCTAATCCTTGTTTTTGTTTCTTAAAAGCTTTGAAAAGTAAGCTTCCTTCACTTATATCCTATCCCTTTTTACTATTCAATCTAAAAGAGGAAGATAAATGGTAAGTGCAATGACAACCAGAAGTGTTACCTCTCATATAAGGCTGCAGTACTAGGCTTTCCTGGTGAGCATTTCTATCAATGGCTTTTCCCTAACTCATTGAACTGTGATTTTTTTTAAGTATGACTACTTCTGGAAAGCATCTTTTAAACAAGTTTAAAGCAGTTACAATTTACTTTGTTTCATTACAGATGATAAAAATATTTTTTGGAGGGGGGTGGAGGGGCAGAATTTCTCTTCCTGAGGCATTCTTGTTTCGGGCAATGTGTTACATTAGAAATTATTGCATTGATAATCTAATGGGCAGCCTAGTGATGCCTAAACAATGTCCTAATCTAGTCCCATGATCTCTACTAGATAAGTTATTGGTAAACACTTTCATATTGATTAGGGTTTTTCCCTTGCTTTCTAAAAGTCAGTTAGTTGAAATCTGCTGTTATATCTCAATATATATGCATTCTAATTACACATTACCTTAATTGGGAAACTTGTTTTCCTGTAGTATTCTGCTAATTTTTATTTTGCATGCATTCCTCTGTCTGAAAGAGGAGCTTGGTGATGATGACTGAAAGCAACATTTTGTTTTTCAACAGCACAAGTATGTTTTTGAAAAAAAGTACTTCTAGTAATGTGCTAGTAATACATTATTATTACTATTATTCAACCATGCAGTGGTTATTATCCAGTTGTGAATCATTTGCTTAGATGCTGTTAGACCTCAAGCTCTTTTACCAAATAATTCTAGTTCCAGGAACTACTTTTATTCATGTCACCAACTTAGAGTGATTTGGATTTAGTGTATTAAAATAGTTTTCATGTGTCTACAATAGAAACCAAAATGTGTAGGAGTTGTTGTCCTAGTTTTGTGGTGCACAGATTTAATTCTGTGGTAACACTGTGAAATAGTGTCAGGTGGGTATTGTACTTGATGAAAGAATAGCTGCAACACCATCTTACAACTTTCAGCTCTTCTTACTGATGGTTTAAAGAGGGAGTTGAGGTTTTAGGATGTCCTTGGCCTCTTCCCTCCAAGGAATCTTTCCCTTTTTCAGGTGTAACTTGCATATGTAAGGAACTGTTCCTTGTGAAAGTTTAAACTTCTGAATGCTTACTGTTCTTTCATGTAAGACTTTGTATATTCAATACTTTTCTTTTTAATCCCATATTCTTTTCAGAAATTATTTGTAGGTGTTGTTTTGCTTTCCTTTAGTTTTTCTTGCAGAAGCACTGCTACTCAAGTGTCTTGCGTAAGTATCGGCATAAAGTGGCAGCCACTAAAACTGTGGAGGTTGCTTCAACACATAGATTGTAGTGGACTTGGATCAAAAGCTGTAAGACAGTCAAGAGCAAGGAAATCAAAAAGCACATTGCAGCACAACAGTGAAGTTCATAGCTTCAGGAATGCCATCCCAGCATACTTAATTTTTGTTCTAAGAGCTTTTTCCTCTTTGGAGCATTTATAAATGTAGCTTTCCATATCTTACTGTTTGGAGCCTATTGAGGCATGTCTTATCCCTCACTTCTACATTTGCTTGCAAATTAAGCATCAGATATGTTTGAAACAAGACTATCCGATTTCTGTGGACTTCTGTAACTCAGGAGTAGATTTTTGCACTTCTTGCCTCTGAAGTGAATAGAACTGTATTTTTATCCCATCTTCTGGCAACTTTATGCTCAAAAGCTCCAGTAATGTAAGCAGTTTGAATTATCATGGAATAATTTCCTACCTTACTTCAAACTAACTTAAGGCAGATGCACAGTAATAAATTAATTAAAAATTTCCAAGGATCTTTTCAAATTTGATCTGTTTTCCAATCATAAATGTTGGTTATTTTGACAGCCTAGTGTACTTAAGCTGATGGTGGTGAAGTTTGAGTCTGTATAAAGTCACTGTATTTTCCTGCTTTATAAAAGCTCTTTTGTAGAGTGTGGTTGGGAGACGTGAATTACCTCCTTACTGCAATCCAGCATACGTACTTATGGAAGCAGTAGTTCACGTTTGACTCTTTCAAAGCCTTTTGATGTCAAACTAGCTTGGAGAAAGGCAGATCATTAAACATAGGACAAAAAACCACCAACCTGACAAAGCATTCCTGCTTTTCTTGGCTGTGGTTTCACTTCAGTTTCTTATGCATAAAACAACATACAATAGGCCATTGAGCAAGCAGTTTATAAATAAACAGTTTGTGGTTTTTGTAGGTGGTCCTAGCTTTGGCAGTAGCACTAAATTATTTTTATTTTTGCAGGAGTGCAGTGATATACAGCAGTAGAGCGATTCTTAAATAATAATTCATCTGTTCCCCTGAGCTTCAGATACTAGATTTGTTACTTCAGGCAATACTTCCTTAAAAGGCCTTAAAGTATCCAATTTGTATTGTTTTCTGGAACCATATGCATTATTTTCAGTCTTTAATTAAACTTTCAGGTAGGAAAAATATTTTAACTGTCATCTTCTTTTAGTATGAAAAGACATTGCGTGGAAAATCAATGCAGAACTTAGCCACCTTTTTGTAGCATATTATGTGCTTACATACATAAACAGAAGCTATTTGTGGAATAAGATAGCTCTCAGTTGTAAGTAATCTGTAATCATTTTAGGATGTTTCATAATTGACTTTCTAGATTATATTTTTATGTGTCTCAAGGATGCTACTGCAAGTAATTTTTCAGTAATGGAGCAAATAATTGTTACAATGTTATATTTAATTTATAACTTTGTCTTTTTATTTGTGTGTACTGTGAGTATTTAGGCAATGTGATAAATTTTTTTTGTGTTTTATTTAGGAAACTAATCTTTCACTCTATTGCAGTCATCTTCTAACTTTTGCACCAAGTGCCTTAGAAAATAATAATGTACTTTGTGCGAACTTGCAAACAGAAAAATGACTATTCATAAGTAATCTTTGTACCTTAATGTGCTGTAAAATGTGCATAAATCTCCAGTATGAATGTAGGTGTTGTGGTACTGCTTTTAAGCATTCTCAGATTTGTTCTCCTCTACAGTAATTGATAAGGAGTTTT
>VWZG01010661.1:29908-98228 GCA_013396735.1 Grallaria varia
TCAGACTATATGGTTTGGTTTATAACTTTCTTTTCTCTCAGTAAGACTGATGATAAAGAAACTAAAGTACTGCTTTTTAGATGCTTCGTATGTAATGGCAAAATGACATCTGTCTTCGTCAGTCTTGGTGGTTCATGAGGCCTCAGCTTTAGCAGATGCCATTTTTGTTCAATTATTAATAGAAAGACCTCAAATGCATCTGGTATGCTTGTTTATAGAATACTGCATTTGTGTCCTTAGCTTTTCCTGTTTAATAAAAATTTTATCATGAAAAGGATAAAATCTATTAAAGAGCAGATTTAATCAGTCTATATTCTGTATTTTAATATTATTTCTGAAAATTGTTACTGGTTGCAGTTTAAAAAAAGTTACTTATTCAACTTAATTTTCTAAAATACGGAGTTTTTCAATTTTTCTTATTCTGGCAAGTAAGGATGAGGCTTTCATGAATAACTCAGAAAAATATTTTGTTAATGTGTTTGATAAATGCCATATATATTTTGAAGAAGCTAAAATTAATGTTTGCCCTAATAATTTTCATTTTTTCTTCCTCAGCTACTGGAGTTAAGTTTGACTTGGAGTTTGTACACGTTTTTACCCAGACTAAGAAGAAACTAACTTTCAGTTTCAGTTGTCTACTTGACACCTATTTTGGACTCATTCACCTGTCTAAATCCTGAGGTCTTACTTGGTGGCATTGAGACTTGCAGCCAAAATGAGTTCCTCTGGTTAGAAAAGTTTGTCTTTATTTAAAGGGTTAAAAGAAAGAAGAAAACACCCAAGATGCAATAAGTGAACTAGTATTTTTTGATATGAGGAAACCTCTTAAGGGCTCTGGTGCATCGTGTGAGGAAACCTTGTTTATAGATCTGGTTTCTCTCTTTAAGACAGTGCCTTCCAAGTAGTTTCTTTTTTTAGTGCGACCTCTTGCTTTGCCTGTAGCATTTGGCTTCGATAGCTTTCACAGAGCAGAAAATTTAAACAGGGGCAATGCAGTTGACTGAGACATAGAAATTAACTCATCTTAGTGAAGTTGCGTGTCTATTGATACCAGGCTAATGGTTATTTTTAAATTAAAATATTTATAATTTTTCTCCTGAATATTTCACAGGTCTCCTTGTGAGAGTCTGTTTATCTCATTACCACGGGTAATGCTTATCTTCTGTCTTCCGTGAGGAAAATGGAATTTAAATCTGATATGTCTGTCTTCCATCAAGTACACTTTAATTTTCCAGGAATAAGGTGTTAGATTAATTACCATTTTTAATAAGTAGTGTTTTTTGGTAAAAACAGGAGTTTTGGTAGAACTGTTTTGTAACCATTCAAATGGGGAGTTCTATAGAAATTAACACTTAAGAGTCAATTAAATATATTTAAGGTTTGCCATTTAAAGATGTTTTTCCTGAACGTTATCTTAGAATCATAGAATGGCTTGGTTTGAAAAGGATGTTTAAAAGCCATCTAGTCCAACCCCCTTGCAATAAGCAGGGATATCTTCTACTAGATCAGGTTGCTCAAGACTTCTGTTCAACCTGATCTTTAATGCTTCCAGGGATGGAACATCCACCATCAGTCTGGGCAACTTGTTCCAGTGTTTCATCGCCTTCATTGTAAAAAAAGCCTCTTCCTTACGTCTAATCTGAATCTACTCACCTTCAGTATAAAACCATTACCTTATGTCCTATCATAACAGACCCTACTAAAAAAATTTGTCACCACGATTTCCTACAGTGGTCAGTGGCTCACTGATTTAGGCTTAGACTTGTGTAGGGTGAAAAAGTGTTTGTTTTAGTTTTGTTTTGTACATGGTAAGAAGCATACTGCTTTTACTGGAGTTCCTGAATGAAGTTTTGTTTATCTTCTTGTGGACGGATAGCTGGTAATTGCCTCTTCTAAACACATTAACATAAAAGATCCAAAAACCACATGGAATTAGGTTCTTCAGGCTTTGTTTCTCTTCTGTATATGGTGCTGCTTTTTATAATACTTTCTAAGTATTATGTACTTATGAAGTCTTTCATTAATTTTCCCCACCCTTTTTGAATTATTAAACATTTGTTTAACTATAGGGGAACTTCTGTGTTTAGGTAAGAACCAGCTATTCTTGTTTGTCCCTACTGATTGTGATTCCCATTGCATCCCTAACATTCTGACCTGGGGGTCTATGGTATATAAATAGTAGTCTTTGTTGGATATCTTTCCATTAAAGCAGACAGTGTGGCTGAAGAGTTACTGTGTCTTGACTTGGGTCAGTGTATTTAACTAGAAAAAAATGTTTCTTAATCTGTTTGGATTTGTTCAGATGACTGATTTCTTAAACTTGGGTGCAAATAATCAGACTGTCTGGTACAGTGTATTGTTTTCCTTAGATCTTTGTTTATTCAAATTACAAGATCTTTCGTCAAGTCTACCTCATACTGCTCTAGTTCTACAGTAAATGACCTACAGGTCATAAAAGTTACTAGCCGGAAAATTATGGAGCCTGGTTTCATGCGAGGAAGTTTCATTGATGCTTCGCTGTTCATGTTTTTCTATGTTTTATGTGCTGTATGTGTGGACAGGCCAAAAGTTGATTGAAAAAAATCTCAAAAATTGAAGTATTCTGGTTATAAGCAACCATCCATAACATGTGTAGAAGTTATTGTGTGTTTGTTAGAAGTTTCTCCTGCAGGACTTATTGAAAAACTTTGGCTTTCAGGTTCTTTTTGGCAAATGTGTGCTTATTCTAATTACTTGGTCACTCAGATCAGTTATGAGGTAGCAACTACAATTGGACTTTTTTTGTTTTAGTTTAGTCAGCATGTATAGTATCTGCTTGGTGAGGAAAAAACTGTTAATACAAAAATCTGGCAAAGAGACATGTGGCTATAACTGGGGCTGCTTTTAAAGCATTTTAAGTTGATTTTGCAATGTTTTAGTTGACACTTCAATTAAGAAGTAGTTAGATTTTTACGTAAACACATCATGATAAAGGATATTCTTGGCGGATTAATTTTTCTTCTGAGTAAACATTGATGACTTTCACTATGTTGCATCTTTAAATCTTTCATTTGGGGAAAGTTGTTTTGAATCAATCCAATGTTTATTTGTACAGATTTGGGTTTTGTGCAAGGAGAACTTAACATTTGGGAAATCCAAAATGCAACATTGTTTTGTAACAGCTGATTTTTTCATTTCAGTAGTTCAGTGCATTTGTACATTATGGTACAGTTAGCCCAGTTTTTGTTACCAGTTAAGCAGCCCTTCAAGTCCACACTCGCCAGGGTAAATTGTGGAGTGCACCTTAAGTCATTCGCAGTCTGTTCTGTGAAAGTAAGGTATACTCCATGCTCTCACGGAAGTCTGTTTTGATACTTAACCTATTCTCATGACATTTCTTTAGCTCCAAAAACCCCGGAATAATTCTCAGATGCCGCATTAAATTCTCTAATATGCCTCTGAAGATGCGAATATGTTGTGAATGTAGTGTAATTATATTACATGTGTCCACTGTGAACTTGGTGATATGGTGGGCATTTCTTCCAGAAAATAGTTTTGTGGGTAAGTAAACAGTGAAGTACCTTTGAAAAATACTTGTGTTATGTTCAGCTATTGATCTGTATTTAATTTATGTTTTGATTTCTTTACTGCCATTTAAAAATGGAGCTAATAGAAATGGGAGAAATGTTTTCTATGTACTGGTTCCATAGATCTAAGATGGCTCTAAACTCCAGCAGAAACCAGATTAAATAACAGAATGTCATAATGAGAAAGTTGCTATTAAAATAGTTAATATATTGGTATATCTTATTTTTGGAAGTATTTCCAAATCTGTTAGCAGTATTTACCTTCTTTAAGCACCTTTGTCTTGTGAAAAATTATTTCTGGATTTTACCTTCAAATATTTGAGAAGCAATTATTACCTTTCTTGTTTTAGTTGTTTCAACAAGGGGAAAATTTGGCAAAATACCTGTTTCTCTTTTCTCTCAAATAATCAACAGCAAAGGCATTTGGAAAAATTGTCCTTCTTTGCAGTTACATCCCTAGAGAGTGCTCCATAGACAGTAAGAGGACATTGCAGGATTTTCTTTTACCTGAACAAATGATGTAAAGGTGATTGAATAGAGGCATGGAATTAAAATATTTGGATTTTGTTTCTAGCTACTGTATATATGCCATTTGTTTGGGGCCTGATTTTTACCTTCTGTGTACAGTAATTTTTTTGGATGGTGGACAGCATTTTTCACAGGTTATGAGAAAATGTGGTACTTTTTTAGTCAGTTTTATTTTGTAGAGGTTTACTGTATTATAACAAATGGAAATGGGAGAAGTGGGAGAAAGCTCAGAAATAACAATATATTATTGCAGTGGCTTGAATCCAGTATTAAAGTTCAGAGAAGGAACAAATAACTACGAGACAAGATAGCAAAGCAGAAAAGACTTAAATTTCAATATGGAATGAAGTTCTTTAATCAACAAAGTAGGTTCTATAGTAAATCTTGGCTTATTTTAGACAATTTTCTCTTTTGTTAACAAGTTAGATTGCAGTTTGAAATTCTGACCTGTAGCATAGCTTTCTGAAAGCATGAGTTCTGTGTAAAACAAAGCTGCTGCAGCTTATGCTATAAGCAGTCTTTAAAAGGCACATAAGCTATTTTATGAAAATAGTTATTTGTGCTTTTTTCCAGTTAATGGATTTTGAGTGTCTTCAAGATTGCAATTCTCAAGTTTAACAGTTTATCTAAGAGTTGCAGGTATTTTGGACTGTTTTCCTATAATCTAGTTAACTTTCTACCCCAGACTTAAATTTGGAAAAAACGAGCAACAAACAAACCCCACATTTTTTGAACAGTTTACTCAAGAGTGACTTTTTGATGCGGATGGGTTTCACTCTAAGGTATTAGCCACTTACAGTTGACTGAAACGTTGTACTTGGTCCTGGTGAGGCTGCATCTGAAGCACTGTGTTCAGTTCTGGTCTCCACAGTTCAAAGAAGACAAGTTACTACTGAAGAGGGTCCAGAGGAGGGCCACAGGAATGATTAGTGGTCTGGAGCATCTTCCTTATGAGGAGAGACTGTGGGAGCTGGGCCTGTTTAGTCCAGAGAAGACTGAGGGAGTGTCTCATCAGTATTTGTAAATATCTCAAAGGCAGGTGCAAAGAGTATGGTGCCAGACTCATTTCAGTGGTGCCCAGCGACAGAATGAGGAGTAATGGCCATAAACTAAAACACAAGAAGTTTCATCTCAACATGAGGAAGAACTTCCTTATGTTGAGGGTGGCAGAGCATTGGAACAGGCTGCCCAGGGAGGTCATGGAGTCTCCCTCTCTGGAGACATTCAGAACCCACCCGGACATGTTCCTGTGTAACCTGCTCCTGGTGGCCCTGCCTTGGCAGGGGGGGGTTGGTCTGGATCACCTCCAGAGGTCCCTCCCAACTGTAACTATTCTGTGATTCTGTTTCTCGAAAACACTTCAACCAGCTCTTAAGTTGCCTTCTTGCATCAGTATTTTTCTACAAGTTTTTTTTGGCTTTCCCTTTGCTAATTTTGATGTAATAGCTGAACTATATTTCCTGGCTGAGATGAGCCCAGTGTGGCACATGGAGGTTGAATAGTGTGGCTTGGAAGTCTTGTGTTCTGAAAAATTAATTTACTTCTGTCTTTCAGTGGTGGTGTTTTGGTCCACCTTTTACAAAAAGAAAATGCATTTTTTTACCCAGTTTTGCTTTTTGATTCATCTTCTGCAGGATGTCACAGGGTTGCTTTCTTAGAGGTGAAATTAAGTAGAACATTTTGGATCAAAAAAAAAAAGAGGACATCTGAAATTTGAGTAAAATCTGGTAGAGGAGATTATAATTCTTCTGCATTACAAATGCTGTCCTGTTTAGATTTTGAGGAAAGCTTAATAATCTCACAAATCACACTGAAACTAATCTTAAGGAAAAAGATTATTTTTAGGAACTTGTTTTGAGAGTAATAGTAATGTCATGATCATTGATTCTTGAACATTTTCAGTACTTGTAATCAGATTGTTTTAAGACAACTTGGCAGCTCATACGGATGGCAGTATTTTTGAGTGCCAACTTACACGATGAGATTTATTTTATATTGTTTAATAAAAATGTGTTTCCGTTTTGGGAATTTTTGTCTTCTTGATGCTCACAAATTTGAGGAGCCTCTAGGTCATCTGTGAGCTTACCTCTTTAAAATACTATCTTTGTGGCTGTCTGTTGTGTATTAAATAGTATTTTCTTTCAGGGGATTATTGAATGTTCCTGGTTAGTGAGGTATTCCCTCAAGGTCTTCGGAATGTGAGTAGTCTTACTGCAATTAAACTGCTTTCTTTTCCAAAACTGTCAGTGTAGACTTGACTTAAACATCACGTGAGGATTTAATGAAAGAAAGTCAACTTTACTTCAGATTGAGTTTTGCATTCAGCTGTAGGAGAATGGCAAAACCAAAGCGTACTGGGAACTTTACAGTTGTTTAACGCCGTACTGTCAGAAAAAGTAAGTAGAAGCTAGCTTTGCCTAAACAAAGAAAGATCCTGAACGGTCTTCGTTTTGCAAAGATCAGAAATGTCTGGTATTAAAATTAAGGTGAATGTGAGAGAATGTGTAACTTTTTGAAAACCATTTCTCCTAAATCTGTAAAATAGGATTGTTGAGTGTATATGCACACTATCACACACAGAACTGCAATCCATTTCTATTTTTTAGTGTTAAGTGATGCACTGAGAGGCTTTTCAGCAGTTAATTAAGTTGTATAATAGAGTACTCTCCTACCCAATTCTTTATTAATCTGTGTAAAATACACTAGTATATGTTACAAGGTATATTAAGACTGATGTTTTTAACATGTTGTGGTAGCTGTCTTGCACATTAATATAAATGTAGTATTAGTTTTTATTACAATATACCTGTGATGTTAAAACATAGTTCAAGGTATAATCTTTTTTGTATTTTTAAGAATAACTTCAGCTTATAATACTAAATATTTTTGAGTAGTTTAATGGCATTTGTTTGGTTGGAGGTTTTTTCCCGTGGGGTGTAGATGCTGAGGACTATCCGCAGCACTTGATACAGAAGGAAAATGAGGCCCCACAGGAGTAGAAGACTTTTTGTTCTCTGAACTAAATGCAGAGAGCAAAGATGTAATGCATGGACGTTTTTCTTAAATACATTCCTATACTTTTGATGTTAATTAATTTTAAGAGAAATTCCCCTATTCTAATAAAACTGTTGCTTCCTTTGCAATCTTATTGAAATAATGGAAATACTTGAATAATGCACCAGACTAAAAATGAATCTTTTTTTTTTGTTTTCTGTAAGGGAAAATCAGATTTTTTTTTTTTTGTCAACCGCTATAATTATAATTTTTACTACCATAGGGATGTTCTCCCGGTTTGTAGCATTTACTGGAATATGGTATCTGTGTGTATTTTATGAAAAGTGTTCCTGGTTTTACTGATGTGATAGGTTTTTTATGCTTTGGGTATTTTAATGTTGTAATTTAGTGAGTCATCTCCATCAGTTCTTGTCATGACTCAGTCACCAAGAATTAAATTGTCTTTATCTCTTCCAGCCCTCTTAGAATGTTTTTCTCAAAGACTGAGTCCTGATTGAATAGTTGACAGCTGTTAAACCTAATAAAAATTCATTAGGCTTTCTATTTAAAAACACAGCTCTGCAGTTTACTGTGTGCTACATGTTTTATAGCTACATTTACTTTAGTTGTTATCTAGTTTAATGTATTTGTGTCGTTTTCTGTGAGGTAAGAGTGCTTATGTTTTTCCAAACTCCTGGGTGGGGGCTGTCACTCAGTTCATAGTTTTTGAGTAGTTAAGGCTGGAAGACATCTCTGGAATCATCCCATATCATGCCAGCTCAGAGGAGGGATCAGTTCTGGATTTAGACTGCAGTCCTCAGAAATGCAAAGAAATCTTGGATTTTGAAAAATCGGTATTTTTCATTTAAAATTACTTACTACATGTGATGGAATAAAATGAACTATATGGGGTTATTGTAACGTACATATCTTACATATGGATCTTAATCGAGGAACTAACCAAAAAGGGAAGGGTGACAAGAAGGATGGATGGAAAAGAAGGCTTTTATTACTTCTGGCAGCTTAACGTCCAGTGAACTGGTCACTGGAGTGAAGTAGACATTCTGAGGAAAAGACAAATAATGCGCAATCAAAAGTATCCCTCAAATTCTAGTTTTGATTGCCAAGTAGCAATTTTAATAACTTGTATAATTTATGTAATTAAAATATAGGTGTCTTTTAGTAAATTATAGTTTGTGTAAGCTTGAAGGGTCTTATGCCTCCTGAAGAGGTCTTTAGAAATAATTTTCTTTTTCAGAAAGACCTTAATAAAATAAACCACACTAGAAGGGAGTAATGAATTCTAGTAAGAGGTACAGAAATGTCATACCTATTTTGACAAGTACCAAGTCTTCTAGAGAGTAGAATTTAGTTTCCGTGTTAATGAAAACAGTTGAGAATCAACAGCACTGTGAATTACATTTTGCTCTACGTACACAACCTAGATAAAGCGCTAGTTAAATGACTATATGCAAGTTTATGGGGTAAGTGTTCCTTTTTTACTAAGGTGTTTCTTGGATGCCATGTCTTAGCATTGCTCTGGTCACCATTCTTTAGCTAAAAGGTGAGTAAATAGTCCCATGTTAATTGGGAAGTACATCTCTTGGCCACAAACACTTGAAAACTGTATGAACTGTCATCGTAATATTTCTGTTGGTATCTTGCTTTTTGCTGTTATGAAATACTCCATGCCGTATTTAGTTCATACCATTATTTTTGGATAGCTTTACCATGAATATTATATCATTTGAAGACAAGATTCTTAATTTTCTCTGGGCTGCTGCAATTGAAAGCCCCCTTTCTAAGGAAAAAAGTAGTTTTGCTTTGTCAGTTAAAAAAGATCAGTTTTGTGACTGTATTTTTACTTTTGGTGTGATAATGGATTTGCGTCTGATACATTCTCCTGTATCGATTGTTAGGTGAATGCAGTATTTTGGTGTAGATTTAGCTTTTTACAATTGACATTGAAATGAGTTGGAATTGTGAGGAAATACAATTTTTAATGTTTATATCTAAAGCAACTAGCAAGTATAATCCTGTATTTGCTATCGTAGCAGTTTTTATGAATGCAAATTATTCAGATGAATTGGAACTTCTTGAGGGCTCTTTGCATTAGTGAGTTCTGAGGTATTGTACAAGAATCTTGCAACAGAAGTAATTTGGAAAGCTTTCTTTTGAATTGTGTAAGCAGTGCTTTTACACTAGGACATCTTTTGTTTGCTTGACTTGGTTTTTTTTGTTTTGTTTTTTCCTGGTATTTTCAGATATTAACTTACACTTTGCTGCACATTCTTTCTTACGGCTTTCTTTTTCCCCTATATTGCATATCATCTGCTTTTCTTGTTCTCTTCCTATTTAAGTTGTTTTCCCAGGTACCAAGTGACTTCAGAGGTTCTTAATCACCCCACTCTATTAAGAGTTTAGCCCTGCTCTCTTGCTGCTCAATATTAACTTCCTCGTATGGGTAGTTATGGGTGGCTTTAGGGAAGGGGCTGAAGCAGGCTGCTATTCAACAGAAGAGTGGGCAGTCATATAGTGAGGAAAAGAAGCTCTGAGAAGGTAACACTCTCATTGTTGAGTTCTGCAAAGGGCTTGAGTGTCTGGAAGTAAAGCTCTCTGGTGGGCTGGAATTACCAACCAACACTGGTTCAGCTACTCTGTCAAACTGCCTGTTGGTATTCCTTTCTCTGCCATATTTAGGGTAAAACCCATGGACTAGTTGACCTAACAAGTTGTCCTGCAATAATATGTTTATGCTCACTTGGACTGTGATTTATGTGTGATAGGACTGGATTTTTGTCATTATCTGGACTCCTGCAGATACAAGTTGCTAATATGTCAAGCATTTAATGACATTAACGATATATACTGTTGGTTAACATTTGAAGTAGAGTATTTTCTCTCACAGGAAACTTGTGAATTCTGTGTTTCACGGTACATAATTTTTCTGTGCTGCAAATTCAAGGGTGCACCATAAGTTGTGAACACGCAACAGTAGCAGTCATGTTAATAACTGTCTCAGGTGCATTGATAAACTAATAGGCAGCAAAGGTCATAAGGTACATTTATGTATCTTCATTCTATAGCCAAAATGCTTTTTGTACTGTAATAATTCAACACCAAAGTTAAAGCTTAAAAAATGGCAAATAATTAATTCAAGGTTACAAATGTTAGACTAGGCTAAAAAAAGTAAAATTGCATTTCTGTCCGACTTTTGCTGTACTTACGGTTAACTGAAGACTGATAACATTTCAGGCTGAGAGAAGAAATAGTTTTTTGCTAGGAGGTGGCATGCTTTTTAAGGAAAGTGTACATTAAAGTTTGCCAATGCTTCTGTCTTCTCCAGAGAAAGCAGGCTAAGTTCTAGTAACTAGTGCTGCTTTACAGTTCTGTACTCAACATCCTTGCCTAGCCGGTATTGTACTTGGCCCTGTCTTATATGGCACATGTCACATTAAACTTGCCACATCTCAGTTGAACCTGAAATGAATCAAGTAGGTTATGTGCACTTTGCCTTGTAGCTAACTGGTATCTCGCGACTGTCTGTTGCATGTCCTGTTTTCATGTGTGCACATATGCATTCATGGGTGCACACACAATATGACTAATGTAAATTGATAGCCGTGGTGGTTTTATATCTTTTGGGGCTAGGGATTGACATTAGGGGTGACACTCCACTTTTCCTTCTGCTTCCTCATCTCAGGGCTGAAGTGTACAAGGAGACTAATATCAACAAGGTTGTATGCTGATTTTGTGACATTGGTACCAGTTTATGGGTATGATTGGTCCTAATGGGGGTGCTGATTTTACTTAATATGCCAGTTGATGTTACTGTTAAAGGTCTGTCAAAGTAGTTGCATGCTCTCTTACAAATTTTTAACAGAGGTTCTAGGGTCAGAAGAAGAGATCTTCCTTAGCATTCCGTCAATGGCCTTTTGTAGCTGGATCTTAAAACTTGCCTGTCTTTTAGTTACCAGCCTTATTTTTCCTCTCGCGCTTTTCTTTTGAAAATAGTGTGTAATCTTAGGTTAAATACATTTTCTAGATTAATAGGAGTTACTAGAAGCAAAGTTGTTGACCTGAGAGCCTTCTGTCTTGTATCTTATGGGAATTTCTCATAGCAGGATGTTTTTACAAAACTATTGATTCTGTTCTGTCAAATAGCGGTGTCTGCCAGTTGAAGTGCGTGAAGGTAGAAGGCTCATGTTAGACATCCCAAAAATGATTGACCAAAATGGAGTTTTGTGAACCTGTAAAAAATACTATGAATGTATTTTGATTTTATTAATATTTCCATGTAAAAGTTTCTTATAGACTGGTTTAGTTGCTTAGCATATGCATTTCTTTTCAAAGTGCATCTGTACTTATGCTCTTAAATCTTAAGTGGAATGATTTTCAGAATGAGGTAAAATTTTTTACATATGCTTATTCTTAGCACATGTGTTCACTCAAGTGGAATACGCGTTACCATTCTTGTAGAAAATTGAGAAAATTTTTAATTAAGGTGAAGTTTCAGTAGGTCTTGTTTTGAACTGTGAATTTGTTTCTATTTAGTCACTTTGATGTAAAGAGTAATACTAAAATCCCTTGGCGTTACCTCTGATAGTGTATTTTGTTTTCCTTTAAGTGATGATTTTTTGCCACTCTGGGTACTGTCCTTTGAGTACTGTTTCACAGCAGGCCGTGGTTCACGATCAGTAATGTCAGAATTCTTATGCTGCTGGGTGACAGCATCAGTTGAATCTGGATCAATTTGACTTATTTCTCTGTTTAGTATAAATGCATGTAAAGAGTTTTTGCTGACACCACAGTTTGATGCTGGTTTCAAAAGGATGGTCGGTATCTGAACTACCTTACCAACAGCATAATATAATTTATCAGAAAATGTACCACCATCAAGTTAATTCAAAACTTTTGGAAAAAGGATGAACTGACAGATTGAGTTTATATACCATAATAAAGCACATCACAGCTTGGTTTTCAGTCAACAAAAGCATTTTTGAATTATGAAGTCAGACTGACTATTGTTGAACCACGGCCTTTGGGCAATACTGTAATAAGACCTCTTTTGTTTACAGTTAAAATGTAAATATATTTCTTATTAGTGAAAAACACTTCATTTTAAGTTGATCTCATAACTATTTCGGGGCTTTAGACTGCTGCATATGATAAATGAAACTTGTGATATGTAACTGCAAAAACGTACAGCATTATTATATTGAATTTATTAAGCCATTTGATATGAGGGAGTATAGTTAACTTCATTCCTTGCACTATTTTTAATCAATGAAAACCTTGGAAACTTTTAACATTTTTATTTTCATGGAGTAAATGGGAATGTTTTAAGTTCTAAGAATGATAGGTTGACCATGAAAACTATGTTTGCTTTCAGAGAGAACAGGAAATGAGAATGGGTGATATGGGTCCTCGTGGAGCAATTAACATGGGAGGTAGGGATCTGAAGGAAAAAGGCATCTGCAATGTAAATTTATTTTTTCTTTGGGACTGTACATGCTACTCAAGCACTATTAATCAGTGACAACTACTTATAAAAAGGAGTAAGCAATATTAGGAATTAAAAATCCCCACATATTTTGCTTCTAAACATTCCCCCTCCGCCCCGGTGTACCTTTATTTTATTGCTTTGACTACACATGGCAATAAATATGATGTGCAAGTTAAGAGAAATAAAATTCAGGGAAAGATGATGCTCTGGAAATTATCTGATACAAAAGAGAAATTTTATGTTCATGTATTTGGTATTTTGGAGGGACTACCTATTCAGAGAAGTTGGTACTGTGATTGCATGCAGTGAAATGATGTCGGGGTCAAAATTGCCAAGTTTTTGATGGGATTAATGAATCATGTGGTTGGTGTTCTACTAATTTACTGCAAATCTGTATCAGCAAATATTCTCAGTTCATTCTTGTGACTTTAAATACTGTCACTGCTAAGAACTGTTACTGTGAAATCTAAAGTATGATAATTAATGCTTGCTCCATACGTGCAGACTGAAACAGTTTGGAATCTTACTTATCCACTATATCTGCTTTTAAACAAGACTGAAACTTAGACTATTTCTGCAGAAACACCAAATCTCACTAAACTGTATTAACAGTCAATATATATCTATTGGAAGTTTCCTGATGTTAATTTAAAATAAATTAAGATGATGATTTAAGTAAAAGTAATAGAACTGGGTTTTTCTGTATTTTAAACTTGAAATTACATACAAAACTTAATCAATGTTGTTGTTTGACCTTCTGAGTAATGGGAATTTCTAGACTAAGGAATCTGCTTGATTCAGATTTTAAAATACATTATTCACCATTTGCTTGTGTTTATTAGTTGAGAGGTTTATAGATACAATATAGAAATAGGCTTTTTCTTTCAGAGACAATGAAAAGCTTTAAGAATCATTCTAAAGGAAGACATTGTGAAGTTATCTATAAATAATGAACTGAAGCATAAATTGTGACTAAATTTTTTATTTTATAGTTGTTCTTTTGCATATCATTGCAGCATACTTGAAAATTTCATTTAACTAAGAGACTATGTAAATATTGATACTGTGCCAGTTGTCCATATCCACAAGATAATGCTTTTTACATGCATATTTTAAATGTATATTTGTTGCAGTTCTTGTCAGGTTTTAGTGCTTAAACAGTGATGTTTGTGGTCTTGTTTTCTAAGCTTTCCGTTACAACTTGCTTTTAAAACTAATACTTCTGGAAATAAATTGTGTAGTTCCAAAAGAAGTTACAGTAACACTGAGCTGCTATTTTAAAATATCTGCAGCAAATAGATAAATGCAGTGTTCAGATTTTAGGTAAGCTCACTATAGAGATTTTGTTTTTTCTCTGGCATATTAACAACTCCACCCGTACAACCAAAATAATCTGACCCCAAAACCTTACAATAAACCTTTAAATAGTAGATCTTTAATTATTGACCTTAGCGTCCATTCTCAAAATTTCTGTCACAATTGTAACTTTATTTTCAAGAGACCTTTTGCCTGTGCCATTTGCAACTTTTCATTATATGGGACAGTAGAGAGCTGGAGTACCTTCAGTAATGTAAATACCTGCATTATATTATTTGGAAGCACACTGCTTCTGTGGCAGTTTTAATAAGTGTTGAGTTGACTTGTACAGAACTGCTAATTTTTACAGTTTTCTGTGACGAGTTCTGAGAGAATCTGTGTGCCTCATCATGGCTCTTAACTGGATCTGTAATGCCAGGTGCAGCTTATAAACCTCAATATGGAACAAAGACTTTTTTGGGAACTCTGCATTGATGGGGATTATTGAGTGGCTTGCTGCTAGCTGTGGCAGACTTTAGTAGTGTTCAGTTTAGACATTTATAGTGTACTTTTTCAGCCCTCCAGCTTGCAGAAAAAGACCTTTGTTTTTTTTTCGCTGCTGTGCATTGTTGCATGAACACTGGTTACTGTTTTCTATCTTTTGCTGAACCAGGTCCTGTAAATTAATTTCTAGCATCAGTGTCCCACCAAAAAGAATGGGTAATCATGTGGTTAGGTTTTAGCATCTGCTCTGGAGCTAGAAGGATTTTGGAGGACCTCTGAGTTATAGCTAAGATACTAAGTGGCCACTTGCTGGAAGTGTGCAGAGTCCCACTCTCTTATGTCATTACACTGTGTAGTTTTCCTCCTGTTAGAGCTGACACTGCCTGGAATAGGATTAGTAGTATAGGTTTGATAATATAGGTTGCTATGTCACCCTAGAAGCACTATGGGTGTATTTGTATGATACAGAGCATACGAACTTTGTTGCAGTTGACAATTAAGTAACACTACCTGTGTGTGGCCAGCTGGCTCAGTTTAATTAGGCTGATCAGCAAGCCAATAACAAGTAATTTGGCATTTAGTTAATGGCACTGCTGGCCACACTAAGCGCCGCTATCTCATGATAGTCCTGTGGAATAGGAGGAGCCTCTGAAAATTAAAGTTTCTCCTTATATTGGCAGTTAGGCTTCTCCTTTTTCTTCTCTACTTAGCCACTGAATGGAGTATGCTAAAAACCAATTTTGGGGTAATTCTCTTGAATGGTAGCACAGTCTTCTACCTGCTGCATGAACTGATCATGTTTGTGGGTAGGTGAGAAGCATCCAACTTGGGCGTACCTTTGCTTTGACTTTGTGTTACAGGGAGAGGTCTTGGAGTTTCTCATTACTAAGTTTGAAGGAGTTCTGCTTTTCAAAATTACACGATTTTTATATCTTCTGGTAAACTTTTTTAGCACTTCATATGTGCTACTATGTTACATGGATTGATTTTGCTAAGGAGTTGGCAATTGGCGTAATGATCAAACCCAGGTCTTCAGTTAGAGCAGCAATATCTTGGACACCATGGTTTCACTGACTGTTGAGATATATGTACTCAGGGCAGGTAATAGAGATGTAATTTTGCATGCTTACAGATAGTTATAGTACTGTGGCCTGCTTACAGGGATGTACTTTTGTATATTCATTACTGAAGAAATACAGTTGTGATGAGAAGTGAGAGGGTTTATTTTTAAAATAAAAATAACAAGCTTATTAGTCCAGCAACCTATCAGATTTCTTTATATTCTTACGGTGCATACTTTAAGTGCATAATAGACTCCAAAGGTATGTTTTCTTCCATTATTAAGTTTTAGATGCACACTTGAGCTGAAAAGAATGGATTACTGTTGTCGGGGCGGGAAATACATCACCTCCAGTCTTGATATTTAATAATGTCAGATGTGAGATATGTATATATATAATCAGACTTTTTGTTATGAAAACATGAGAAAATGTTACAGAGGCATTTTTGCTGACATGTTATGTATCTTTATGGGAACTGGCAGAGTGGTGTTTCATAGTGCAGTAGTCTAGCTAAATTACCTCAAAATATGTTTTCAGGCTTTTTTTTCTACCTCTTTGAATCAGAATTTTGGAGGAGACTGTTCTGTCACTTTCAGTTCTAGAAAAACTTGCCTTAGTTTTCTGGTATTTTTCCCATAATAAATGATATAGTTAAATGCAGGATTTTATTTATGCTGTATTACAAATAATTTATTGTGAAACTGAGTACCATCTCTGGTATTGATTTTAGACCTTAGATTAGTCTACTGTATGTGATATACAATTAATGTAATACTGGCAGAACAGTACTTGCAAATGTACGTTTCATGTGTTATGAATCCCCAAAGAGCCAAGTTGCCTTATAGCTACCAATGTTTGTAAAATCACTTGAGATTTTTGCTGATTTGTAGTGAGTATACTGCATATATATGCTATATGAGTGCTTCAGTTCCTACACAGAAATTGTACACCTGTAAAGCTGTAAAGGTTGGGATTTTCAAATACATGGGGCAAATTATGTAATGCGAAATAATAGGGATTATTGAAAATCTGTTTAAAAGCAGATGATTGAGATAAATGTACAGTCTCAAAGAATGTATTTTTTTTATTTCAAGTATTTTAAGTCTTGCACATTTGGCTTTTTAAATACTGTAAATTGTTTGTTTGTTTTTGTAAAATTAAGATAGGACAGCTCTAAGTATAGATTGTTTTGCATAGATGCGTTTAGCCCAGCACCTGCTGGTAACCAAGGCCCTCCTCCAATGATGGGTATGAATATGAACAACAGAGGAACTTTACCTGGCCCTGCAATGGGTCCTGGTCCTTCCATGGGACCAGAAGGAGCTGCAAATATGGGGACACCAATGATGCCAGATAATGGAACAGTGGTAACGTATCACAAATTTAATTACTTTGAATAGCTGTCATGTCTCATGGCCCATTTTTGTTACCAAAGGTATTTTCACGCTGAGTAAGAACATGTTACATGTTTTGAATCTGTTAAAAGTAATTGATAAAACTTGTGCATACAAATAATTTGCAACACAGAATGGCAATATTTATTTGATATTACAATGAAAGTCTTACTTCTCTTAGAAACTCTAATCTGTAAATTTTGACTTTTGCTGTTCTTTTGTAAAGCTAAATTCTGTGAATTAGCTTGTTGAGGTTTTTGGTGAATGGTTAAATGTTGGAAACTATGTAGTGTGAAGATATCTTTGTGTAAACTTTTTAATTTTTTGAAGCAACTTTAGTGTTTTATTTCTTCTCTAACACTGTTAAATGCATGAGATTATGACAGTAATGACACCACTTAGAAAATCAGTATGGCAACAGATGTTGGGTGTAACTCTCATATCAATACAGGAAAAATAATATTGCCCAATTGCCATGAGTGGTAGGGAGCATCTTGTATACATGTGGAATTTTTAATCAAGAGCAGATAGGCCATTGGGATGCAGTTAAAGCACTAGCCATTTTTGCTTTGGTCTCTTAGCCAGTCGTTTTTCCTAGCTGTAATGTCTTATGTAGAGAAACAACCTATATAGTTTAAAATTTGATTTTTTCAGTACTATTCTGTTAATAGATATCTGGGTTAGTGGTCATGTAATATAAAGGAGTATAAACAGTGATTCTGTTACAGTTTTATTGGAACACAGAAGCATTTTATAGCTGCATCTTTTTGTATACATCTTCTCAACAATGTCTGTCTGTGATTGAGCAATCTGTATAATGAAGTTTGAACAAAAAATTTTGTTCCTTAGAGGAAAAATGAGATTTTGGTTTTGAACTAAATACATGATGAGTCTGGTCTTTACAAGTTAAAAAGGAGAGGGTCTCACTTCACATCATAGGAGCCAGCTCATTTTATCAGTTGTATCATTTCTCACAAAGTGGGGAAGATGCTATTCACAAAATGCTGTTTTTGGAGGTGCTTTTGCTGCAGACCACTGTGTTACTGGTCACCTCTAGAACATTCTCTTATGATTATGTAGACACTGGAAAAGCAGTGTATGAAAAAGGACATGATACTATAAATCACAGTATCTAACTTGATCTGTTGTTTTTCTACAAAAAGTCATTCCAGGTATGGAAATGTATGGAGTATACTGACATTTCAAAATGCATGTTCTAAAAAATATTTTTTTTACTTCTGTTTTCTTCTGCATGCTTCTGAAGGACAAATTAGATTTTATTTTTTTTCCTTCATTTTGGGCTTGAAGGATTTTTAATTTGGGGGGCAGGCCCCTACAGAAGGGCATAGCCTTATTGTTGCTGTTTTTGGAAAGACTTTTTAAAAATCCTGGGGGGGCTCTCTACTAAACACTGGAACAGTTAATTTCCAGTAAAGGAAATTGAGAATATACTTTATAGACCAGAAATAAAAATGTAATTATTCTAATGTTTTTTTGAAGTCTTGAGGGGAAAGTTGTAGAAATCTTCATTTTCTTCCACTACAGTCTTTTGTAACCTAGTTTGTCTTTGAATATAACATTTTAAAAGTAGCCTTTCCCCCTGTAATTTATTATAGGTAATTAATTACTTCAGTTTTCTCATTTACCTGGAGAGAGGGGTCCTTGTTGAAAAGAGGACCTGACTTTTTGTCCAAAAGTCAAATTATAAAATTGATCAGGAGTACATGATAAAAGTTATTTGTTGAAATTCATCTCCATTGCTAACAAGCTGATGTGAGTTAATTTTTAAACAGATTTACCCAGTTCTGCAGATTTAAAGGTACTTTGGCTCTTTATGCAGCTCTTCTTTTGTACAGAAAACCTTTCTCTTGTACAATATCAAACACTTGTATTACAACCATCATCTAAGTTGCATATATATATATTTTTACCCGGATAGATATAATGCTGTTTTTTGGTATTGTATATATGAACTAGCAGACTTTAGAACTGCAGAGCTGTACTACTATTTCTGGAGTTAGGCTTTCAGAAGAATTCTTTTCTGATTCAAGCGTATAAGGAAAGGGCTGGTCTTGAGTGTCCTTGTTGAACTCTTGAGTACCTGGGCAGTTGATGTAAGTCTCTGTACAGAAGGAATTTCTTCTGAAAGCATAACTGTCCTCAGCAGGTGATTGATGAGTTACTGCCAGATCTAATTGCCCCATGTATCTATGCTTTTAGTGGTTTGTGTTATGTTGAATTTAAACTTCGCCATGTGGGGTTCTATTTTTAAACCCTTGCATAAATGCTGGACCGTAAATGGTCAGATGCATGTTTTATGTTTTAGGTCTTAATTGCTATGCAAATAAATTTTTGTAAGCGTATATACTTAATATTAGACACAGAGCTAAGGAAAATAAATGTGGAATATTAACTGGATTTTTATCTTAGAATGCTATTTCAGAATAAGCTTTAGATACAGATGAAGTTTTTTTTAACTAAGCATAGTCCAGTTATGCATTTTGTCACTAATGTTATTTTATTTGGACAGGGTTTGAAAAGTCTTAACTAAGGATTTCTAAAGTGCCATATAAATGTCTGACTCCAGGTAGCATGGGCTTGAAGTATCCGCAGATAATGTGGGTATAGAAGTCTCTGGGTTATATTGTTATTAAAAGAAAAAATGTGCACTATCTGGAAATAAAAAAGCTGATCCACCTCCCCCCCACTCTTCTCCTTAGTTTGACAATAATTCTGTGTCTAATTTATTTAAGGGAGAAGCCTTGTAGTTGGTATATAAGGCAGAATAGATATGAAACTGCTGTCTCCTCTGTTAGACAGAGAATATATATTGCTTCGGGTGTGTTTGTAAGGATGAAGTTGCATTCAGCACCAGAGTTGGTCTGAATTACTGTTTTTAAGTTTTAATTTACTTTGCAAAGTTGGAGCATAACATTAGCACTCTTTAATTTCCAGCTTTTTTCCCATAGTTACTAATTGAATTGCTCCTTTCTTCCTTCTATGTATGATCCTGATTCTGCTGGACTATCTGCTGAACTCCATGACAACATCACTTGTGGTTTTTGTTGTAACTCATATTTGGCATGTTCCAAATGGACTTGTATTAGCATAATGAGAGATTCCCTCAAGGAGGTCCATCACAGATGGGTTCACCTCTGGTTAGTAGAACGGGCTCTGAAACTCCTCAGCCGCCAATGAGTGGTGTAGGTGCCGTGAGTGGTGGACCTGGTGGCTTTGGTAGAGGAAACCCAGGGGGCAACTTTGAAGGACCTAACAAGCGTCGCAGATACTAAATCTTAATTCATTCCTTACTGTTTTAGAAATTCCAGTAAAACTATACAGTGATATGCCTTTATAATTTTAGCTGTTACCTGGAAACGGTTCTATTGTTATTGTAGTCTTTAAAACAGTTTCTTTTGTAAAACTTTTTTTGTATTCAGTCATAGGCTTTGTAGTATAGAGCAGAAGTGATGCGGATCATTATGTAAGGCAATGTGTTTGTGACTATAGCAAAATACAATGTGTGACTATGCTGTAAAACGTGTGGTTATCTGATTACAATAAAAAAATCACTGGAAAGTATTTGGGAATGTCATTACTAATACTGAGTGAGAATAATTTTTTGCTTAATTATAAGTGGCATCATTTTCATTCTTACGTAGTTTCTATGTGTCAGTCAAGTTCCATTATTAATAGTGAATCTGTTTAGCTAAACTGCATGGTGCAGTACTATGAAAAACTTATAACGCAACTGCTTTTATTTTGACTTTGGAAGAGCATGAAGTTTTATATGAAGTATTCTCAAGGATACTGTCTTTGCATCTCAGTCCACCATTGCAAACTTAGTCACAGTAGGTTTACCAAGAGAATGTATCTGTTACGCAAACTTTTAGAAAATTTAACTTGGAAAGGAAAAAAAAAATCTTTAGAAAGAAATCTGTATGTGTGCTTTATTCATAACAGTATGAATGAGTTTACCTAATCCACACTTAGAAGAAAATCTGTTGTGTCATCTGTGTGTTCTGCTCATGGTTAAAGTATCTTGCCATTGCAATGAAGGAGACATTTCTGCAAGTTGGTTTAAAGCCTTCCACTGTGTAGTGCATCGTTATTAATAAGTATACATTTTCCCTAATGGTTGGTTTGAATAGAAACATGTTGGTTATCAACGATTAATCAAAAAGGAGTCAAATACATGTTTTCTAGTGAAAATAAGTGTTCGCTTACAGTTGAGTAATATGCATTTAGAAGGGTTGCACACGAGTATTCTTCATAAAGATTTTACAGAATTTGAAAAATATCTATTTACAGCACAACTCAGACCAGACTTGCTGATTGAGTCTTAAAATAAAACTGATGGTAAAGCTGTTAGAAAGCATATTATGATTTTGATTTTGTCAGTCATGGAAGATGATGGAAAAGACCTATTGGTTCTATTCCTGTAATGGCAAATAAGTAGGGTTATTGGTTGGTTGCTATTGCTCTTTTTCCTGTGCAAAATAATAATGTTCTATTTTTATCAGTTCGCTCACATTTTCAGAGATAGAAATTACTCGATTTTATCTGTGAATACTGATACTAAATGGATTGAAAACTGATTTAACTGGTGCCCTAATTATATAAAAACAGTGTGTGTATGTATATATATAGGTGAGCATGGGATGCAAAGAGCAGAGAGGGCATGTACGCGTTACTTGTTAATATAGCAATGATAGTCTTGGTGGCATGAATTTTGAGGAAATTTGTAACAGGAAAATTGTGGCATTGCTGACATTTTGGAAATACACTGTTACTTAAATTGCCAGTGTTATATGGCTTAAGATGGCTATTGTTTTCATAGAACTCAGGAGTTACAGTATGTGTAGGTCTTCGCTTGTGACATCTGTAACTGCTAAGCATTTTGCTCTAGACTGTCTTTAATGCTACCATATTTTGCTTGACTTGAGATACACTTCATAGTTTGTAATACAATAGCGAATTATGCTCAGAGCCTGAAATACTTTCCCCTGTTTGATATATGTATTACATTATGACACTCATTCTTAATATAAACCACAATCAAACCTTCAACTGGTTTTACTTAGCATTTGGGAAAATTGTGGGTTTTTTTCACTAGCGCAAACTAGTGTTTGCATATAACAACTACTTAAGCTCTCTGCGCTGGTGTCCTGCATTCAGTTGAAAATGCAGTTTACACTGATGTGTAGGAAGCTGTCTTGAATATGAGATGACTTTTTCCCTCATCTTTTCTGCCCTTGTACATGACATTTTTTAGGTGATTGAGAACGTATTGGTGTGAATTTGTACTTCTAAAATGTAACACTGTCCAAGGAACATGTTTTAAATATAACCTGAACTAGAGTCGAGATCTGTTAATTTTTTTCCAAAGGAAAAGCCTGTGTCTTTCAGGACTTTCAGCTAACTCCTGTGTAGTTTTTTACTAGGTATTTAACCTCCTCCTTGTAGTGTCTTGAGTGTTTCAGAAGTAAATTAAGCATACCAAATCTGCAAAAGTGGTTCATTCTTTCCTTGCCAGCTTCATGCTATTTTAAGTGCATGTTTGTTGCGCTGCATTTCTGCTAGCAAGCGGAGGTATGTATGCATGTCTTTGAGAGTTATTGTAGATTATAATTAATATTAGTGATTTTCATTCTGCAGTTGTGAGCTATCCTTCCTGTAAACCTCTTACTTGGATGGCTCTGCTTCATGGTAGCAGTGGATTTGTCAGCTATCCTTACTGCAGAAAGTCATCTAATCTCTTTTTAAATATCCGTGGACTGAGTCCTAACAAGTAAATACTGAAATGTTGACTTTGGGCACACTGAAGAATGTGTTTTTTAGCTCATGACATGCTGCCAAATTCAGCTCTTAATAGAAGCTTTCTTAGGGCTTCCTGACTGTGTTGATTGTACACAGCTCAACTCTAAGGGCTGTGCTTCTTGTTTTGCCAAATATGCTAGTAACTGATTCTAGGTATACAATAAACACCTAATTTCCTTAAAAAAAGGAATGGTCCCAGTTAGTTTCCTAATAATGGTATATAGATGTGGCCAGGCAGGGTTGTTGCTTGAAGGTTCTGCCCTTGTGCTAGAGCAGTTGATTTTTCTTTTTCCTCATCTGGTTGATCGGTTTATAATTTTTTTCTCTGTGCACGTGTACTTAAGTTTTGAACTACTTCTGCTTTGTTTGACTAGAAAGTACAGTGGACTCCTGACTCTACTATATGCTGTACGAAAACAAATAGTCTTGAAATGTATATGAAATTTAAAAGTACAATGCACTTACTTTTGTAATACACTTACTAAGATTTACAGTGTTTCTGACATTTCAGTCTAAACTACTTGTTTCATGTGAGATACAATTTTAATAATTAAAATTAACAAAGCTTTATGATTCCATTTAAATTAGAGAAAACAAGCCACTACCAGAATCTAGCTTGTCTAACTGCATTTTTATTTGTCACCTCAGTCACTTGAAGGGGAGATATTGGGCACTTAAGAAATAAAAGTCATTTTTGATGCAAGGTAATACATTTGTGGTTCTCCATCCATTGTGCTCATTAGATAAAGCAGTTGATATCTTAGGAAGGTTGGTGGCAATACTTTACTGTATTTATTTCCTAAGTACAAATTACTATGGATTACCTAGAGTGAAAATTCCAGGCCTTAAGTTGTTTTATTTATATTTTACGCAGTTGTACATAAAGGTATACAGTAAACTGAAAATTGTTACTAAAACAGATGGCAAGAAGACAATATGAACTAAATACTGCATTTAATTTTAACCATAATCCAGTAGGATTTTATCGTATGCCTTCTTTGAGAAGCATTCTGATCTAAATTACAGTCACATTTTAAAATATTATACCATACTCATTTTCTCTCTTTTCCACTTTCAATTTCAGATGTAGAGTAATCTTTAATTACAAATTCTTTGAAAGGTGCTAAACACAAACGCAGTGGCATTGATGAACTAGACGTTGCTCAGTGGTCACAATCTGCCTTGACATAATTTGATTCAAAAATGCTGAAATAACCCATCCAAAGGCAGATTCTCAAGTGAAAACCAAAACCCCTTAGGCCTTTTGAAGAGAAAAAAATATGCTTGGAGGTGAGATGTTCAGCAGGTCAGTGGTGTGCTCTGATGGCATGAAGTTCATTTTACTTAAGCATGTTGCAGAAGCTAATTTTTTTGCATACTTCTCTCTCCATATATGTTTTTAACTAGTTGGGTAATAATTTTTTCTCTTCATAAGTCTAAATAAACTATAATTGAACTATTTAAATGGCAAGAAATGTTGGGTAGCAACTGGAGTCAGTTTACATTGAACCTCAAATGTGAAGGGATTCTAAATCCCAAGACTTGAAGTGGTGCATATCCATAGGTGGATTTAGAGTCTGCATCCAGAGTCTTTTGTTATCTTGTGTTTGTGCCCAAGACTGGGGTACTTCAGAGAGTGCATAGGTCAAATGAAATGTAATGTCTTCTCAGGAACCCTGAAATTAATAGTATAGGCCCTGTGCTTCCATTAGGATGCAGAATTATCTTGAGATTTGGTGCTTTCCTTGGGCTGTCAGCTCACTTCTGTAGCCTGAGGGAATATCTGTCCAAACTTCCCTGGTTCATGAACGATAAGGAGGGAGCAAGTGTGGCTATGGGAAATAGAGAGGTAGGGCATTACTACTTACTTGGCTATTCAGCACTAGTTTAGTGGAAAATGTTGGACTGTAAGTAACCCAAAAGCATTTGCCTTCTTAAAAATTCACTTATTCGAATGTGAGAGCGTAGTAATTATAAAAGGGTTGACTAAAAAATTGGAATACCTAATATCAGGTATAATTTTTCCCATTGAATTGGGGTTTTATTTCCTTTTGGGATGTACTGTTAAATAGTCTTAGTAGGTGGTCTCCCCAGTTTGGTGTTTTGTTAATAGTTCTGGGGTTTTTCTCATAAAGTATTAAAAAAATGTCATAGTTGTAGGCATTTCAGGTGTCTTTTCACGGTAATCCATGAAATACTGAAGTTTATCAAAATTTATGTCTAAAATGTTACTTGTATAATAGATAAATTGAACATTAAATTTTCATGAAAACAGTACTTTTGATTATTTTAAATGCATGAAACTAAACCCTTAATATGTTCAATTTTAGTGGGATAGATTTAATAGGTCTTTTCCATCTTGAACTTCCTTGAATTTTGGACGTATTCTTATTAATGGCCTCAACCTGACTCTTAAAAGCAACAAGGGATGGGTTTCTTCAGAAAGAAGTTTGGAACAGCAACCGTTTTTTCCTAATTGAAGGAACTACTCAAAAAAGTTTAAATTCAGAGATAAGCTTAATTTTACTTGCAGATAAAACCATTGAAAGAATCTCTGCTTTCATATAACGATTATTATACCCAAATCACATTAAAAGAAAAGAAAAAGGGATTTTGTAAATGTGGGTAAAATCTTAACTGATTTGTGTGTGGTCCCTTGAGTAGAGAACGAAGTGCTCCTAAATAAGAGATACGAAATTCAGAAGGAACTTGACTGTGTTACTACATCCATGTGTTATTAAGGTTTTTTCCATTTGTTTTGGTAAATGGTTTATCTAGCACTTTCATTGTTCCTAGTTTTACCAGTGTGCTTTTATATCTCAATTTCTGTAGAGTAAAGCATAGCTGTATAATTTGATTGAATTTACATGCTAATTGTATACGGGATGTTAAGTGCTTGACTTGAAAGAATTGCAGTGAGAATAAAGACACTGTTCTTGCCTTTAAGTGAAAAAAACTGTGTAGATCCTGGAACAGAAATAAGTGTCAAGGGTCCTATATGCAAATTGGAAAAAATATGGGAGAGAGGGAATAAAGTGACATAATAAAAGTGAGAGAAGTGTGGCTTAATTTTATATCTACAGCAGATTCACAAAAGTAACTTTAAATCTTGTTCTACATGAAAACCACAAACCAACTAATTTTTAATGGAAAATATGGAAATACCAGTTACATTTCATGTCTTGGATTTTTTAAACTGAGTTTAGTTTTGTGCAGATGGTCAAGGAGTAGCAGAAAAACTGAAATGAATTAATGTTCTAAAAATACTGTAATATTCTTGGGACGTAGGGTGGGGTCACTGCAGTTGGCTGTGTTTCTTCTGTGTTGTATTTTGAAGGTGTTCTGTAGGGCTTGATTTTGTGGCTGGATATAGCACCTGTATACAGCGTACACGCTTCATGTGGTCGTAAGTATCAAACAGCTGATTTTAAGATTGTTAGCCTCTCATCAAATCAGGGAGAATCCAGTCTTACGCCTGGGTCAGACAGAAGCACCAAACAAGACTGTGGTAAAGGAAATTAAAATAGTACTTACCTTAATCCCACCCCACCATTATTAATAAGTATTTTAATTAATTTTTTGCCTTAATTTCACTGTAATCAATCTCGTGTTTGTGTGACAGGGAAAGCTGTTTTATTATCAGTGAATATTTGAAAGAAAAAAATCATTGCCAAAACAAAACCCCTCTCTCAGAAAAGCCCCAACCCAAAAAACCTCAATGCACAACCCACCCCTAAGCAAAACAGGTTTTCTCTATTAAAATAACCATATATGCTTAAGCAAGGTGGAAAAGGAAATGTAATGAATCTAAACAGATGTAAAACCCACAAGGATTAATGTAATTTGTTTTGCATCTGTTTGCTCTTGATGTTCTGGGCACTTTAACATGTTTCTTTTTAAAATAAAAGTTCCATTACTGTTCGTTATTTGCTGTAGAAGGATTTGTTCTGCGGTGCTGTTACTAAGCTTGAAATATTTTTATCTAGTGTAAAATTGAACAAAAACCCCCTGCTGCATAAACCAGCTATCACAGTACTGTAGAATGCAGTGTTTGAACTGCCAGCTGGAATTGGTCTTTCAGATTGCTTACAAATGTTTTAAATATTTTTATGCTCATGAGAAATTGGAAATATTTGTGTGCATATTTACAGTCATTCAGTACTGCATTGCTGCAGACATGACTAGTCCTTTGGCCTCCTCGCTGCTCGGTCCTGCTTCCTGCCTGCTCTGTGTCCCCCTTGCATCCCTGTGCCCAGACAGTGAGCAGGGTAAAGGAGACCCAGTGAGAATTATTGACTATGCTCATTTCAGTGTGGAAGGAAAGAGGAGCGAGGAGTTGGTGGTAGAGCAAGACTCTTCATAACTGTGCAGACATAGGTTAGTTTGTGCTGTCGACTTGGAATTAATTTTGTATATGTTCTCATTAAGTGATTTGGTAAGGGTCTTCAGTACTTCTAAGAAATACAGATCTTAGAACAGATAGATAAGAACCATGTTGTGGACTTTAGATGTCTAAATAACATGGTTATGTTTTACATTCTTAGTGATAATTGGTCTAAGGGGAAGAGTGTTTGAAGTCATGAAGAAAAAAATGTACACTAAAATGTTAAGCCAAATTTTGTGTGAGCTTGACCTGTCTGTTCACTTTCTGCAGTTGCCAAGAAGGTTACATGCAAGCCAGTAAAATATGGAAAATAGTGTTCTTCGTGATTTCTCCAGGAAAGATGCTATACACTGTTGCTTTAAAGAAGCAGGACTATTCACATGTACTTTTTCTTGGAAGAAAATATGTAAACTGCAATTACAAAGATGGGAAATACTATCTTTTAAAATGCTAACATTCTTCATTCTTTGACGTGATAGCACTGTGTTGTTCCTTATATTGTGTTCTGCTTTTAAGGGAAAGAGCTTGTGAAAGGTAAGCTGCAGCTCCAGTTCTAATCAAATCAAAAGCCTTTTCCAGAAGGCACAGAAGGAAAACTGTAATAATGACGCAGTAATTCATCTTCAGTGTTGTTCCAGTTTGGAACATTGTGCTTCTAGAACTTCCAGCATTGTATCAGTAGCAGTTCCACATCTGACTTTTTCAGAGCCAGAGCTGTCCCAAATAATACAAATGAAGTTTCTGCCTTAGTGTGTGAAGAGTATGATTACTACATTTCAAGAACTGAACATTTACAGAGTTTTGAAAGGAAATGTATGAAGGAATTGTCATATTGAACTGCTGGTTTATAAGTGAAAATTATGTCAACTTGCCAAGTTGGGATGGCTGCGCCTTTAGAACCATTTTGGGATATGTGCCAGTTTATCATTGTCATGTTATGCTTTGTGTAGTTTTTGTAATATCACTTAATGCATGTTCACCACCATTCTTGCATCACGGTTGTGTGTAGTTTCATATTTTAGTCACGTTACTGAATTCAAATGTCTGTAGAAAGCGGGGGGTTCTAGAGTGTTTGTTTGGTATTGTGTATCTTGTTTAGGTGAGTTTTTCATTGCTGAGCTTGCTTTCTGTTTTGTGTTTATTCTGTGTGTTTTGAGCAAAATAAGCTTTTTCTAGTACATATGGGAGAAAAGTAGCAAGTCATGAAAAAGTGTTTATTAAGAAAGTAAATGGAAGTACTGTATGCCTCTTTCTGCTTCTAAAATGACAGCTGACTCAGGAGAATAAAATAATTTGGTATACTCTGCATGATTATTCCAATCTTTTTTCCTGCTTAGGGCACACTTTTAATTTAAAAAGTTCTGTTTAGTTTCCATCTGATTTTAATTCCAAGCATGTGTACAAGACAGTAAATTAACTGCAAATATCTTGATGTTTGCTCTGAATAGTACTCTTAACTGCCCAAGTTGCATTAAACATGAAAAAAAAATTAGTTTGAGTTTCATACTTTTTAAAGTGAAACTTTTAAAATGCTGAGTTAGGGCAAGCCAGTCCCCCCCCCCCGAGAAAGCACAGATCTGTGGAGAAATCATACTCTGGAGTTGCATTAGGTTACTGGGCTAGCATTTTTTATTCCTTACAATGGGACCATTGTGTGAAACTTTCTTACAGAGATTTATCAAGAAATATGATTTGCCCTATTTTATCCAGTTATAAGAATTAATTGCTAGCATCTTAAAACTAGAATTGATCAGTTTAGGTACATGTACTTTACTGGAGATGATAGCATGTAGTATGAATATCAGAAATAGGGTAATTCAGGTGTTGGTAGTTACTGGTAGTAATGTTGTGTCTTTAGGCCTAGTTTGATAAAAGCTAGTCTTGAGCCTCCCATTGATTTAAAACTTGGTGACCAGAAGCTTGATACTATGTTTGCATTTCTGCTTTATTGCTGTAGTAGTCACAGAATTACTCACAGATTTGAAAGTGTTCGTCTAGATATTTGCGGGAGGGTAAAGGATTGATTATTGTATGTTGCTTAGTTCTTGAGGGAAAACTGAATCTGTAGAATCTTCTTTTTATTATAGTTAAAAAAAATTCTAACATTTTTAAACAGTCTTGTATATTCGAGACTGTCCAGTGTGGAGGGAGCCAAATGTCATATCTTTAAAGAAAGTGGACAAACTTTATTTTACTAGAGGTCTTATTTCAGCTTATCTTTCACTGATTTGACATTGAGGACATTGTGTCTCAACCCCAACCTTCTGTTATGATTATAGTGAAAATTCTGCAAACTTCTGCAAGGCTTTAAAAATGGTGTGGGGATGTAAGGTGACGTACTGGCTATAGAACTTGGCCAAATGATGATCTTTGAAGCTTGTTACTGGCCTGCTCTGGTTCTTCTAATCCATTCCATTTAGGACTTTGTTTCCTGTTGTGTATTCCAGGCTTTTTTTGTTGTGAAAGCTTTAAATTTTGCTTACGATGTGGAAGATATGAACTGTATGAAGCCTTCTTTGAGGGTTCTAACCCTGAACTTGATGGACCTGGGCTAAAGGAAAGCATCAGGCAGCAGATGCACAGTAGAAACAGTTCTTTATATGGTTTGGCAAGTTGTTACATATCTCGCCATATGTGTTTTGTTAGTGTGTGAATATCATGTATGTATTCTTAACTTCTTGTGCTGTTAAAAAGAATTTGTGGCTTTTCCTAAGGGGGCAAAAAAAAAAAAAGACTTTGTTCTGGATTAATTAAATTTCAAGGTTTCTCTCTTATGTAAATAAGTACACAGTAATTAAGTGACAAAACACACGAGAACTTAATAGATTGTTACGCTCTTCATAGATTTACAGATGGGGAGATAATACTGTGGGAAAACAGGAAGACATGGTTTGACCTCATCTTTCAGTTTGCTGCATCTGAGAATTTGGAAACTCATGGAATTAAACACGCCAAATACGAATCCTAGAAACTTCTTAAATGTTGTTTCCGAGTTCTACTATAAATAAAGTTAGTTCATTGTAAACATTTAAATACATGTTTTAATGGACAAAGTAAGTCTGAAAGCTTGTGTTTCACTAAGATACGGAGTAGAGTTATGTTATGGGGGAGTGGACTATATTTTCTCATATTTTTAGTTTTTGTCTACATAATCTTAGATGAAAAGAGATGAAACTACTTTAGTGATATGCAGGGAAAGGCCTAAATATGCAAGACAAAACTGCTGGGAAAAGTCTGAAGTTAACTTAAGTGCCAATGCTTCCAATAGAAGACTTCTGTCACACGTTTAGAGAGCTCCTGCTTAAAAATACATGCTGCCCAAATCTGGCCCTGCTCTTACTGCAGGAAAATGTCATCTTTGCCTTGATTTTGACAAAACAAGAATAGGTTTAACAGGATTTAAGTTTATGAAGGACAGAATTATTTTGCCAGAGTCATAAATTGAATGGTTGAATATTCTGCATCTTAGGTGCCTTGTCTAATGAGTGAGTTTGTGTACAGCTGCACAGTTGTCACAGCCTTCCCAGTACCTGGAATATGGTAGTGCCTTTGGTTGTTTCAGCATTGCTTTGTGTGCCTCAGTTAATGAAGTTGCTTTATGGCTATGAGGGTGCTTTTCAAAGTCTTCATCTTTTCTGCTAAGCTAATCTCAGTTGCACAGTGACAGCCACTTGCAGGTGGGGGTTCGGAGTGGTATGGTCCTGGGGTAGTTAAATCAGCGTTAGTTCTTGGCAGCTACAGTTGTCTTAGATTACACCTTTTCAGTCATTGCAATGCACTTCCAAATACTACTTTTCATTATGCGTAAATGTATTCTCAATGAGGTGTGGGCTTGAGTAGAGACTTAAGAGTATCATACAGAGATTTTTCAGAAAATACAAATGTTTACCTTTGTACTGTAAATGATACAAATTCCTTTAATAATTCAAGGTATGTTACAGGAAAATCAATCTAATGGATGATTCTGATTCCCTAATTTTGTAATAAAGATACGAAAACTTTGTTCTATCTCCATGTTCTAAGGATCACGTTTAAACTATTGGGATATCTGCTGTTATTTTAACTTGTACAGCTTGGTGTAAACTAGAATCACTCAAACTTTATGCAAAAACGTATCCTGTCAGAGCGTACCCAGCAGTCAGATGCTGATCAGATGAGATTTTGCTGAGCTTGCAGTGAAAGTAAGTTGACCAAGATAAGACGGAAATAAAGTGACAAGAAGGCAAGAACAAGGCTGAGCAGAAATGAGAACAAACTGAGCTCTGAAGGTGGTCTGTGAAAAGCAGTGTGAAAGAATCTGATAATGTGTAGATATTCGTTCACGTTTCAAAGAAATGGATGCATCAGTATGCAGGACTTCAGTCTGAAATGTGGACTGCTTTGGAGAAGCTGCTGCTTGCTTACGTGGAGTTTCTTTTTCAAGACATTGCAAATAATGTTTGTAGTGTGTTGGAATGGATGTTTTTTCCTTGTTACGTCCAAAGTCACGAACAGGTAACTGAAGTAACAGCTTATATGTTTTAGCCTCTCTTTGTAACCATTGTCTCATTAATGTGTTGACTTACAAATTTGTCATCTGAAATAATTTTGATAAGTTCATTTTAAATTAATATTTTTAATGTGAGAATTATAGTATAAGCTTATATCTTGAAGTCTGAATGAGCCATGATGAAAAACAGTACCAAGAATCAGTCTCTTTGATTAAAAGTATTTAGTCTTGAATATGATGCCAACTGACTGCCTTTGCATGTAATATGATAGCAAAAGGAAATGACTAATTTCTTGCCATGTGGTCTTGGCTTAGTTCTGCAGGTGCAAAGGGGTTTCATCATTGAGGCCGTTATACTTTGCCCTTAACTGAAGAAAATGGTAACCAACTGGAGTGTCTTTTAAGGAGGGGGTATGTGGTGGAAGGGTTAATAGTATTCCTAACGTTCACTGAGATGCCTGCTCCATTATTCAAATTTGAAATTATTGCTAACACTGCTTTTCAGTCCTCTTTCCAATATGTTAGTAGGTGCTTCCTTTGCTCTGTGTATGAGACCTGAGGCTTAATACTTTTTTTAAAATGTTTGATATTCACTTAGGAAGCTATTTCACTTTGAGTAGGAAGAATAACTTTGTCTTGCAGGTAGTAGAGACTTCCAACCAAACAAGGAATGTAAAATGGTAGTAGGAAGCTGTGATAAATCCTGCTTAGTGCAGCATCAGCAATATGTCCAGTTGTGCAAGGAAAGGACAAAAAGGCAAGTTGGAGTGCCAGCTTGCCAGATGATGAAGGTTGTGCAGCAGTAGCAAGTAGAGAATCTTTGCTTTTCACTTTTATGTGGGTGAGTTCGCTGCTTACCCTGTCTTGAAAATGTTCACAGGTTTCCTGGTGGCACTACATTCAACTTTTAGCCTGGGTCTGAATAGTAATCTGCTTAGACTGGGAAAGTGCAGGCTTGGTTTGTTGCAAGGACTAGTTAGTCATATCAAAACAGATCTGTAAATTATTTCTTCTGCACAGGACACAAATTTTCATGAGAAATGGTACCTTTATTCAACTGCTTTGTGGTTTTGGTCAGTCAGTGGACCAATATGTGGTAGAGCATTTGCAGGATGCCCTGCAGTTTATTAGGTTTACTGCTGTTCTGTTGTCTTTGTCTTGAAATAAGATTCCATTTCCTGTGTATTTCAAATCTAATGTAACATTTTCAGTTTCCTACCAAATACAGTTTTATTATGGTGGAAGTTGGAAATTGATGTTGTGCGTTTGTTATGAAATAATCTGAGTTGGAAGTTGTCAGGTAGACTTGGCATAGGAAAGAATTTACTTAATTGCGCAAGGAATTACCAAACCTTTTGACAGGACCAGAAGCAACGGGTACAAACAGAAACACGGTGGGTTCCCTCTGAGCATCAGGAACCATGATTTTGCTGCATGGGTGACCAAGCCCTGGCACAGGCTGCCCAGAGAGACTGTGGAGTGGAGACATGGTCCTGGGCATTGGCACTAGGTACCCCTGCATGAGCCAAGGAGTTAGACCAGATGATCTCTGGAGGTCCCTTCCAGCATTAACCCTTCTGTGATTGTGTCATCTAATAAAGTTTTGGCTTTATTATATGTTAAACCCTATTACATGCTTAGGTATTTGAACGCTTCCTTACTAGGTTTCATTTCAATATAGATTTATGTATTGAGTATTAATTGTTAAATTTTATGTTTTCAAATGAAACATACCAAACATGAAAGCTCTTTGAGTGAATCTTGAGTTGTTTATAATAAGGACTATGTGACCACGTCTTGCCCTGCCCTTCCCCCAGCACAGTCTTACGGCTTCAGAGATTTTAGCCCCACAAAGATAATCAGTTCTGCTGTCAGTATTTTGGAAGAGGAGGTTAGGACACTGTCCTAACTTGGCACCTGCTGCAGAATTGACAGGTAAGGCACCCTGCAGGAGGGAATGGGGAGCATTGTGTGAAGGTGTGTCAAGCAGCATTGCTAACACTTCAGAAGCTGTGTATGAGTGAGTTCCACAGTTCGTGAGGAATAGTGACCTTTTAAATGAGAGAAAATTGGATTATACACAATCCAGGAAGTTTCCTGTGAAATTAGATTCACCCATGGTTTTTGGAAGATCCAAAATGTCCTCAAACTAGTGAGGTCATCACATCTCAATTATATCTAAGTATTTTTCTGTAATACAAACATATGCTGTTCTTCTGTAGTCTTAAAACTAAAATCTCAGAAAACTGTCTCAGGCTCTACCTATACATATTTTTGCTACTTTAAATTTTTTTTTTAAATATTTTGGAATTAAATTAAATTGATATTAATAGAACTATACATATTTAAATGTCTCTGAAATCTTAGTGGTTCTCTTATCTCAGATAACAAAATTGTAAACTTGTTTGCACAGTGGCACAATGGTATCCTGACTTAAAGTAGTTAAAGTAGTAGAGCTATACTGATACTACTTAACTATTTGCTAGCTGTGCTGGCTTAACTATGTCTTGTTTACAGCAGACTTTTCTAAATTTGTTTCAAATTCTGTAACTTTTTGTGATAGGTGACCTCAGACTTTACAGAACCTGGCAAAACAAACTCGTGAGATTTTAACTAGCTTCCAATGCTGAGTGATGCAGTGGTTTCAGATGCTTTTGATCTGTCAGGTTTCTGAAGTTTTCTTTGTTAATTTGTGAAGTCACATCTATACGTGATTATTTCTAGGTGAAAGATGATGACGGTTAAGGGTTATTCCCTTGCTTCATCAACAGTTTTGTACTTTTTAGCTGTGGCAAGGTAAAGTATCAAAAAAGTGCTCAGAACTTTACATCCATGTAACGGCATGTGAGTTGTGAATGGAGAAAATTACACAATTCTTTGAGGTTTTTCTAAGCTGTCACTGAAAGTAGAAGTCTGAACATTTGAAGGTATTTCTGCTGCATTAATAACAACATAGATAGAATGAATAATTATGCAGTTTCTTCAACAGGGAATGTCAACAATATTGGGCAGGGGGCTGTATTAAAAATACAGGATTGAGTTGCTGTTTCATATAGGATTGTCTCAATGACTTTGACTACAGCATGGCAGTGCACAAAATTTTGCAAAAAATATAATGTATAGATTTACATATGTAACACTTTGATTATACTGTGTGGTAGAATGAGTGATGTTAAGAAGTTAAAGACTTCATTCCCTTTTGCTGATGAAACCCAAACTTCTTTAAAATTGTGAGGAATCTTTTTTACGAAAAAAAGGGGTCCTCCTTTTGTTTTAAATGCATGGCCTTGCATCTGGGAACATAATGACTTGCAAATGAACAATTTCTATTAATTTTACAAAGTAATTTCAGTACCTTTGAATTCAGACTTCACTGAAGCTGCACAGGTGAAATCTTTGTCCTTTCTGTTTGAATACTTTCAGACATGCTCATCATTCCCTAAATACTGAAGAAATACTCCAGTTTCTCTATGGTGAAGTTCTGCAGTCCAGGCAAAACAGAAAAACAAATGTCCCTTGATGGCAGTATTGTCACTGGCATGGGTCTGTTGCCTGGCTGCTAAAAACTGTTCTCTTTTGAAATCTGATTCCAGAAGAGGAATATTTGTACATTCACATTCCTCATTCTGTGGAATATGCTAACTTCAGGTACCCTACACCTATAAATGGAAAGTTGTGAAATAGATGTAAAATATTTTTAATAATCTTGTCAAGGAAATTCAGTGCATTGCTGGCTCAGTTCAAGTGATTTGCCCTTTTGTTTCTAGGAACTTAATACTACTTTTGAGCCTAAATTTGGTAATGTTTATTTTTCCCCTTACATGCTTACTTGCTTCTACTATTTCTCTGGAAGTATATGCTCCTACAGAGAGAATTTGGCAAACAGGAGATTGGGGAACATTATGTTGCAGTTTGTCTCTTACAAACGCTGGTGCCCATGCAGTGATGCCAGGGGATGATTGATTCTCTGGTTTTGTCCTCAGCAGGGACTACTCACAACTAAGATGAGCAGGTTTGGCCAGATTAAAGTGAAAACTAGAAGAGTTGGAAGGGTAAGATTGCTTGACCGTTTAATAATGTCTAGCACTGTATCTTCTGTTAGTATATCAGCAGCCAATATTGTTATTTGTTACCTTTTGATAGGTAAACCTGAACAAAAGCAAACATGAACACAGCTCTGCGGATCATCTTGGGTTCCCTTTGGAAACCCCAGATAAGTGGCCACAAGGGATTGTGTGTTTTCCTGAGAACAGCTCGGCATTGGAGTTCTTCCTTTCTGTTTTGGATAGTGGTTCTGCTACTCTCAAAATGCTACCTGTGCCTGCTGATGCAAAATGCCATATGGTCACTTGAGTGGAAGTCAAAATTTATCCACGCTGCTGTTGTGTGTTGCTAGGTAATTTTCAAAGTAGACCTAAAATAAAAAAGGGAAATGAGGGGTAATTTAGAGGGGAAACCCTTTGTTGTAGCGGCCAACAAGAATCCTGGTAATTAAAAAAATGAAACCCCCAAAAATGCCTAACCAAACAAATCTCAAAGCCTGCTGTGTCAGTCAAGCCAGTGAAGCTGCCCAGCACCAGTGTGCAAGGTAAATGTGAATGTCCTTGGGTGTTGCAGGGTCATGGTTGTTTGTGCTCCGTATACAGCCCTGGCCACTTGGAGCTTGTCTACACAGCCGTTCTCTATTGGAAGCACAGTAGTGGTGATACCCTGTTATGCTGAATATGTGTTATTACTTGAAATAGGGGAACTTAGGAGTGTGTTTTTAATTTTCCCTGATGATGGCATAATACATGCACAGTGTCGCTCAGTCCATGTGTGATGCATCTGTTCTCTTCAGGATAGGCATGTTTATCATGCTGTTAGCCTTTTAGTCTATTTCATTTTGATTTTGCTTGGCATCATACATGCATTGAGCTTTAATTTAAAGAAAGGCTTTATCATATAAATGAAAATTCAGTGCCTTTTACTTAAAAATAACTTCTTGCAATGTTCCTGCTCGCTCTTAAAGTCCTTTTTTCATCAGTAGCTGTTAGGATATGTTCAACTCTAACAAAGCAATTGCTGTTAATCATAAACAGTAGGGTTTATATTGGTTTATACAGGTTAGAGACGTTGGAATGATCTTATTTTTTTTGTAGAGAGAGAATCCTGAAGAAACAGTGGAGAAGCACATAGCAAATAAAACCCACAAATACTGTAATGCTACCAGCAGTCTTACTGGCTGCTGTCAAGGCCTGTCTTCAAAAATATACCAGATTTATGTGTCTATAACTTTGTTACTAATATCTACTAGTTGCCAAGAATATGGCTCACTGCTTTATCTTCAGTAAATCTGGGTGGCCAAGAGCGGGTAATGTAATATACACTGGCTGTTACAGAAACTGGGAAGACTGTGTTAGGCCTGTGGATGCTTTAGGCTTGTTGATAGAGAGGAGAAGAGAGGGGGAGAAACTAATTATTGTGGTTTTTTCATATTAAAATAGAGCCTGAAAAATGTGCAGTTTGTAATTGTAGCTTCCCTTTAAGATAGGTACATAGCTATCAATAGCTGCATTAATTATACTGTGTGGAGGTAATGTCCCAGGAGACTTCTGCTTGTCCAGATGACAGTCCCAGTCTGGTCCCTGTGACTCACAGTTCATCACTACGGCCATTATTGCATTTGACCTGCCAAATTATTTTAGTACGAGCACTTGCAAAATTACAGCTGTAGTTAGAACGGGCTCTTCTCTGTCATTTCTGCTTTAGGAATAAGGTACGCATCTTGATGAATGTCCAGTCTGGAATAGATAATGGAACTTTTGAAATGCCATAGACAGCAAGCTGCACCATGGGAGTGGGAGTTGGGGTGGGGAGACATGAAAAGGAATTAAATGGGAGAACTGATCAATTAACGGTGCTTTTAAGAGGACACACAAATTATGCCAACCTTCTGTTTATTCTGAGCTGCAAGTCTCAGCCTGTTTTCAGCTGTGTCTGATAAGGTAAATGTTCTTTATTGTAAATGTTTGTGGTTGTGTGTTGTAATTTACACGTATGTCACTTCTGAGTTGCTTTTCGGGGACCATTCTAAAAGTGAAGCTGACCTGTAAGGTGCTACCTGTGTGTGGCTCTCCAAAGGAATTCTTTCTGTAACAAATACTTTGCAGGGTGTGCTAAGTTTTATGAGCATCAAACAGGACCTCAAGATGTTGGTAAATTGTTTTAAGAAGTCTTTGTCTGAGAACATACAAAGTTCTTCACCCCTTTGCGCTGTGGTAATTGGGATCTTTCCAGGCACCTCTTGCAGACAGGGCTCTTGGGCTCTGCAACAAGTTTCTATGCCTGAGTAGTGGATTATGTTAAGCCTATCAAATATTGCAGTGCTCACATGTCATTTTAAGTCTGGGGTATTTATGGAGAAGAGGTGATTTTAATTGGGAGAGGAGGGAATGTGTGTTTGTTTATACAGGTGAGAGTTGTTTCAAAGCCTGAACGGCTGGGGCACAGAACTGTTGTATTTTAAACACTTTGGATAATTATGTTGCAGGACTCTGAAAGAAGACACAGAGAGTTCAAGATGCATACCCTTATTAACAGATTTATTTAGGCATTTGTAATAGAATTACAGTAATTTTAATTACGATTTACTAAATGTAATAGGAATAAAATAATACTCAAGACTAGCTGTTCTTCAACTGCAAATACAAGCAGATCTATTGCAGAAGTTGTAAAATTACGAAAGTCTTAAACTTTTATATCAAATGCTTGTAGTATTAAACTGTATTTTAATGATTCTTGGATGCAGTTCTGTTTTGATATGTTATTATATAGTGAGACATTTCACTCCAGTTTAGTTGTATTATTTTTATATATAGCTTTTCCCCTTATAAAGAATGTCTGTACCACAGAAGGCTGTGGAACAAGGAGGAAACTTCAGTGAGAGCAGTTAGTTCTCAAGTGTCATTAATGGCCCTGTGTTGTGTGCAGGGATCTGATTATTGTAGTGGTACTAATACGACAAAGGTGAAATGTCATTTTGGCCATGTGCATTGGCAGGCCAGAAGACAACATATTAGTATGTCTTCTGTCACATGAATTATATGTGTTTTAGAAAACCTCAAAGAGAAACGACTTGGGGCTCTTTGGAGCAGAACTGCATTTAATCTACTCCAGGCGGAAGTATGAAAATCTAGGAACTTGTTAATGTTCTTGTAACAGCTGTTGTTTAACTGCTGAGGTAGTAAAGATTAAACTAAAATTGGGGGACAATTCTGTGTAGTACCAAGTAAGTGGTAAGAATGGGTAGAGAATAAATGGATTTTTGTATAATTCTGTAATCTATGGGTGTTTGAAAAGAGAAGCTACTGTATTTTCTAGTTTATTTGAAGTGTCATAGTTATTTACTGTCTCCTTATTTTTTAGGTTACTATTCAGATCCTCAAATGCAGATGAAGACTGACTTGTGCAGAATCCTTGTGTATCTTAAGCACGTAGAAGGGAATCCTAAGTCAAGTTTTAGTACAAGGTACGTATTAGGATACGTGGCTTTTATTCAGCAGTTACTGAAATTAGGAGCCCTCTTTTTGTTTAGATTTGTGATTTGACATAAAGTAGTTCTTTTACACTTCAGCTAACACTTTATTTCAGATAATGTAATTCCTTGCATAATTCCTGCCATGTGTTAACATGTTTTTAAAGGACTTAAAGTATATGTACAGAGCCTCTAGCAGTCAACGCAAACTCTGGCTAGCCATAATGTGTTTTACATCCAAAACTCATAGTGCCGCATTAATATGATGCCATATCTGAGCTACTGCCTGTTGCTTATACACTGCACTCAGAATCCAGTTTGTTTGTATGACCAAGATAGCAGTTTCTGATTTTTCCAAACAGTCCTTAGCACTAGCCAGTAGGGTTTAGTTTGGAAGGCTGTGTCCATGTGCTCTGTAAAACCTGAGGGAGAGTTCAGAGTACACACAGGTATGTGGTGTCATTTGCCCTGGCTGTTGGCAACATCTTGGTGGGACAGACAGATAGGAAGGCTTTAAAAGGAGTTTTACATAGCTTAGTTCAGTAGTTCTGATAGTTTCGGAATTCCAAAATACTAGTTTCAAATAGTGATGGGATTTGACCAAGATGTACAACTTCTCCTGGTAAAGCAAGACAAATTTGGGTTAGTCTCCTGGGTTTGTTTGGCCTAGTAAAAGGACTCAGGGCTGTCTCTATAGTTCTGTTAACAGTAAGTAGAGAACTGGATACATAAAACCCCAGAACTATTCACCTGTTCTTTAATTACATGTGAAAGGTCCATGGCAGGGCAGTCAAACTACATGATCGTCTCCGTAAGCTGTCACCTTTTTGTAGTGCAGTGCAGGATGCCATTGGCTGCCTTTGTGGCTAGGTCATGTTCTTTGCTCTGGTGGTTCTTGGACTTGGTGTTCACCAGGATCACCAGGTCCTTACCTGCAAAGCTACTTTCCAGCTAGTTGGCCATCAGCCTGTCCTGGCATCTGGGATTATTCCTCCCCAGGTGCAGGATTTTGCATTTCCCTCTGTTGAATTTCCTGAGATTCTGTCGGCCCGTTTCTCCAGCCTGTTGAGGTATTGCTGGATGGCAGCATGATGCTCTGCTTTAGCAGCCACTCCTCTCAGCTGTGTATCACCTGCAAACCTGCTGAGGAAGTGCTCTGTCCCATCAACCAGGTCATAAATGAAGATGTTGAAAATGAATGGCCTCAATACGCAGATATTCTGCTTCTCACTGGCCTCCAGCAGGACGTTGTGCCATTGACCACAACCTTGCGGGCCTGGCTGTTTAGCCAGTTTTCAGTCCACCTCATGGTCCACTTACTGAGCCTGTAGTGCTTGTCAATGGAGATACCAAGGCAGTGTTAAAAGCTTTCCTGAAGTCAAGGCAGACGGTATCCACTGCTCTCCCCGTATCCTCTGAATGGGTCACGTTTTCGCAGAGGCTTGCAGGTTAGGGTCTTTAAGAATTTACAAATGACCTTTTTGTAAGTCCATGCTGACTGCTGCCACTTACCTTCTTGTCCTTCTAGATCTGGAAATGGTTTCCTGGAGTAGTTGGTCCATCATGTTCTTTGGGCCTGTAGTTCCCTGGGTCCTCCTTCCTGTCCTTCTCAAAGACAGAAGTGACATTTGCTTTTCCCTGGTCCTCACATACCTCTCCCAGTTGCCATGCCCTGTCAGCAATGGAATGGCCTCACAATGTCAACAGCCAGCTCGCTCAGCATTCATGGTTGCATCCCATCAGGCCTAATGTGTTCCCTAACCCGGACCCCATAACCTTCCTGATACTGGGAGGGGCACTGAGGAGGTGAGAAAACATGTTGTACACCTCGTTTTGTAGTTTTGCCTTGCCCTTTACAAAGGAGTCTCCTATTTTCAGTTGTATAAAATTACAGTATAATCACAAAATAATATGTAATATAAGCAAGCTTACAAGCATTTATCACAAAAATCTAAAAAAGATAAATAGCTAAAACTCTTCATCAGAAAAGTAGTAGTAACAGGAAAAGCCCTTGCTTAATTTTTTCAGAGTTCCACTCAAATATTTTTTTTATTCAGGGGATATTTTGTCTTGATCATGTAGCTGTTGGGAATTCAGTCTTGCTTGTCCCTATATATCAAAAGTGTTCCTGTGCAAGAGAGCCATTTGGGAGACTCAGAGTTTGGCAGGTTTCCCAGGCATCTCAGAATTTTTCTGTCCTCAACTTAGTTTCCTTCCTGTGAAAGGAAAAGCGGATGACCGAGGTTCCTTGGAGATACAAGTGTTTCTTTGACTGGCTAAATAACAACTCCTTGTCTCAATAGAGTGATAAAATCCTTTCTTCCTCTTTCCCCATTATTCAGTTGTGTGTGTACACCTCAGACTGCAGTGTGAACCTGGCTGACAAAGCCTAATGATCTAATGAAATCATGTTAAAAATTGAGGGAAGATTAGATAAAAATGTGAGCAGATTACATGGTATTTGGGGCAGAGCATGCAACAGCAAACTGTGAAAGACTTGCACAAGACTGGGAGGGTGAGCCCAGTTGGTGACCTCAGTTGGATCTTCCTGAACTTGTTGCTGAGCAGTATTTGTAGACAGCAGCTGCATTCCCTTCTTCAGCTCTGAAATAAATACGTGCACAGTCCTGTTACACCAGGACATGCACTGCAAAATCATAGTGTTGGCCCAGGCTGCCTGCTGCTGGGATTCCTAAACACAGAGAATTCCAGGTAACTTCTGGGAAGAGCTGTCTGGGAAAGTGCTAGCATTTCTCAGCTCTTTATCCAATTGCATTTGCTAATGCGTTGCTCTATTATTTGCTGTTTGAGTCTCATGTGCTGTACTTTGATTAGAAAAGTACATTTTCAAGCAAGTTATCACTTAACTTCTCTTGTAACTCCTTGGCCTGAATCATACTTACTTCCTGAAAATGTTTCTCTCCATTGACTGCATTAGGTTTCAGTGAAAGCCACTGGTGGCTGTACACCTTGGGAACTGAAGATGGCTTTCTGCTACATAGTGATGATGTGTAAAATGCTGCTCTTGATCTTGGAGTTATAAGGACCATCAGAGGTGAGAATTGTCTTGCCACCTGCTAGAGCACTTAGCAGTGGCTGTGACTTTTGAGATGGTACCAGTTTCCTTTGTGTTTGGTTATTGGGCTCTTTGTATTATTTTTGTGCTTAACGTAGTTTTCTTTGTTGCTCTCTGTGCTCTTGGGCACAGGAATAATGCTGTTATCTAATAAAATAGTATTTAAATCTGTCACACCTGCCTGAAGGGTGGAGAGATGAACTGATCACTTACTTAAAGGTGTTTTCTTTCTCCTTGCAGACTCTCCTGTCCTGTGAGGCATGAGGAAAAAGGGCTATTTGAAATGACAGGGACACAGCCTGGAGGTGGTGCGTCCCTCACCAACACCCCGGGCTTGGAAAAGACACATGGGAAGAAAAGGAATACAGTGTCTGCTCGTGAGATTCCAGAGACCTCTTTGATGTTACTGTCTTCAGCACAGAAGGTGGTACCTGGTGAGAAGCCAAGTCCAGCATTTCACAGGAAAGCTGATGTGGGCCAACTGTGATGTGTAACTGAGGTACTAACGCCCTTTTCATCTAAGCTGCACTGGAAGCAAATTCTTTTTCTAGAAACATTGCTAAGGAAATGGTGTTAAAAGGATTAAAGGGTGTACTACAACAAGACTCAGAGTAAATGATATATTAAAAGACTGCTGCTTGGTTTAAATTATTGCTTTTGAACTCAAGAAAAGCCTTAATATTTAAATAAATAAGAAAATATTTTCAGGCCCTAAAATAGATGACCAAAAATAGGAAAGCTATGGGGTTTAAATTAAAAACAGTAGTGTGGATTGGGTTTATGCTGCAGTAGTTTAGAAGAGCACAGAAGTATTAATTACCTAGAGAAAAATGATGGGAGCCAGTGACAGCTGAGAAGAACTGGAAGGAAATGTTAACCATAGGGGAGATCACAGCTGCAGTAAGCTTTCACTGTCTGTACAGCTGAGTTGGAAGTTATGCTACAATTGCCTGCTGTCTTCATGTAGCCCAATAAAAAGATGAAGAATCATGAATGATGAAAAATTAATTTTTATGTGATGTGATTAATGTTGGCCTGTAACACATCACCAGGTTTTTTTCAGTGTTCCTGTAGCTATTGTAAAACCATTTCAAATTGAGTAACAGGATGTTTATTTTCTGTTTCCTGAACAACAAGGCAGTGAACATAAATTAAAGACTCGACAGGAACCTCACCCAGTTCAAAAGAAGCACATGTAAAGTCCTGCAGAGGGAACTGAATGCAGTTTTGCATCCTGGGCACAGACTGTTTGTGAAGCAGCTTTGCAGAGACTGATTTGAGACCCTCAAGACAAATGAAGATGAAGGTGTCCAACCACATTCTGTCTCCATTAGAAGAGCACAGCTGAACAAGAGCCAGGAGCACAATCTGTCCTCTGTTCAGCACATCTGAGACTGCAGCTGGAACACTGTGACCAGTTCTGGGCTCCTGGAGAGAAGATACATATTGGGAACATGTCCCATGGAGGTCACTGGGATGATCAGAAGGTTGGAGCACAGGAACGATGGGAATGGACAGCAGGGTTTGTTCTGGCTGGAGAACAGGAGGTGGCAAGCGGTAGGAGATACTCTTAATCCAGCTGTGTAAGAGAAGGGGGCAGAGAAGGTGGAGCCAGGCTTGTCTTAGTGATGCACAGTAGTGTGGAAGTCTTGTATCACTGTTTCAGTGTATGGAAGTGTTGTGTCATACCACTAATAAAGACAGTGCAAGTCAGTACTGTGTTGATGTACTTACTTGGACTCCCTGCACTATGGAACCAGTGTGGGGTTCCTGGCAATAATTTTGTTCCAGAAAGGGTACCTGCAGGGGACCTGGGCTGGGGGCTTCTCTTGGGGTTTTAGGGATCTTGTTCCTGCTGTTCACAGAACTATTCCAATATTGACACAATACAGCTGACAGATTCAGGAAAGTAAGGGAACTTTCAAAGCCTTTAAATCTCCTGTGCAAGGTTTTCCAGAGGGGTTGTCTCGCCCAGCTTTGTAAAGCCTCTTTGAGAAAAACAAACTCTGTATGCCAGCACAGCCTCTACAGGCTGAGGCTCTGGCAGTTACTCTTTGGGGCTGGGGCAGCAGCTTTTCCCCAGTCTGGATGATTGTGGTTCAGTGTAAGACATGCAACTGTTGCAACAGGCCTAACTGGGCTTCTCTTCCCCAAATTTATGTTCTCTGTACTTGGCTAGGGAAAGTCTGCACAAATAACAGCTCCATCAGGAAGTGGAGGTTTGTGATACAGATGGAGATGTCACCACATGGGTGACCCTGTCCTCCAGCTCTGGTGGCCCATGCATGCCCACACAGCCAGTGACTCCAGTTTTGGAGCAGGGACTCGTATCCCTGGACATGTGACAGTGTCTTCAGTTCCCACATGTGGTTGCGGTTGTCTCACCAGAAGAGCTGTGCCTTCCCTCAAGAGCAGCAGGCAGAGTAGAGGTGCAAGGCAGGGTCAAAGTCTGACCCATCTATTCCAACTGAGCCAGTGCCAACAGTAACTAACCAAAGAGTTCTTTACCATTCAAATCATGGAGGAAGTACTAAAGAAGTGACTGTAAGAAGATTCAGTTCTATCTATCTTGCATAACAGGTGAGAGTTTGCCACAGAAAAACAGTTGGCTTGAAATCAAAGAGAACCATCTTCTGCCTCCCTTCCTCCTGGCTGCTATACTTGAGATTTTCAAAGACCCTTTTTAAACACCTTAATTTTTCCTGCTGCCTCAGTCTTCCTCAAATTCGTAGTCTGTGCTGTCTTTTGTCTATTTTTAGTATTTTTTTTCCAAATTTGTCCTTCACTCAAACATTTTAAGACAGATTCAAAAGGTGAAAAGTATTTTCCCTGTTTACATGGGACACAGAAAAACAGAAATTTTGAAGTGTCAGGAGTTGATGATGCCCTTACAGTGTACGTCCATGGCTGCACCAGTAGCTTAGAAATGTGGCCTTTATAATTCTCTTGCCTTCTTAAAAGGCAAGACTCCTTTATGGACTCCACCAAAACTAAACACAGTGCTATAGGAATATCACAGCTCCAATGCTCCTGGGCTGCCACCACTTTGACAGACAGACCTAAGGAAATCAATGTTACACCGTCTGTTCTCCTGTACTGTACGGGAAGGCAAATGGCACTAACAGAGCAGGTACAGACAAGAAGAATGTTCTGGGACAGTCCTCACGCACTTGGAGCAATCCTAGCTGGCTAAGATGGCAGCTGCATTCTGTGCTGTCTCCTCCACATGCTAGAACAGCTTTCTTAAAGTCAGACTGATTAAAACCCATCTTGTTTTTGAAAAATGGGTGCAGAAAACACTGAAGACCTGTGACCCAGTCAGCTGCACCACCCACCAACCCTCAGTACCTGTGAGAGAAGCCAGGAACACAAGTACTAGTGATAATGAACCCAAGCCTTCAGAACCATTTACTAGCTCTGCAATTCATAAGAACTGCAGCTGCTAATGCAGCAAGAAGAAACGGGGCAAGTACTTCGAATATTTCTCCACATTGCCTAAAGAACTGGTTTTTATTATAGCTGCTTTTTCTTCAGCCTTTGTCCACCAAAACATTGGTTAGCAATTGGATTAAAAAACTTGGGCAAAACCCAGCTTCAAACAGCTTTTCATATGCCTTTTATGCATCTTCAGTAGGGATTCATAAAATATATTGCCAACTAAAAGAGAAGGATGGCTGCAAAATACCTATCCCTTAAAAGAATCATGAACCCAAATTTTATTCCCAGGGTCTGTAGAACTCCCTCCCTCTCTCCCAAGTGCCTCAAGGAAAAAAACAAATCCCCCAAAATCAATGGCCTTTGACAAACTACTTGCTATATCAACTCTTGAAGTATTACTAGACACTTTTAGGTTAGAGCGTACAATAGCTTCTAAACAGCATCTATATCATACAGACATTTGTTCAAAAACCTTTTATCCCCGCCTTGAACAGCTCCACCATTTCCCTGACAGAGGAGCACACATGCTGTGCTGGTCATGTGGAGTGCCAGAGTAACCGAGGAAGGGGAGCCACGAACATGGAAAGTGTCACTCCAACACACGGGAATATGAGTGGCCCCTTTCCTTATTCAGCATCCAGGGTTATGCACAGTGCCTAAAATTACAGCTACACAAATGCCTAAGTGCTGGCAGCAACACACCTGATTCTCAGCCAGAGCTTTTCATGCATTTCAGGTGATCACTCTTGGCAAAGTGAGGTATCTAACGTATTTCGTGGAGGTACCAAGTCTGGTCAAATGCCAAACTTGTTAACATCCCATCAATACTGTTTGCAAAAAGATAAGCAACTATTCTAAATCAAAACTGAAATGAGTACTTATATATCATGTTGCTGTTCTAGTTTTATATAGCTTAATGTGACAGTCCACAAAATTGAAAGTGTCCTTTGTTCCTTACTCATTTGGCATCTCTTAAATAGGAAAGATTTAAACTTTCAAGAACCAATTAAAAACCAGTTAATTGAACTTTATATTAAAAATTCACAGTTCTTTAAAGGATAATTCATACATCTGCATCATTTTGATGATGAGCACTCGAATATATCAAGAATTTATGCACAATAATTTCACTAATAATATAGGCACATAGTGGCATGTAAACTACACGTGGCAACTAGAACAGCAAAGGCACGATCTGGTTTTTTTTTTTGTTTTTCCTTTTTTCCTACCTTTCGAGACATTGGTTAATTTACAAAGAAAAATATTCTATACTCCATGCAGAAGTATTACATTTGTATTTTACAGCACAGGACCATTACAAAACTGCTGTCATCTGATAAAATGGGTCACTTAAATAAGATACTAATTAAAAAAAAATAGCAGCTCTTTGCACTGAGGAACTGAATTTCTGAAATAAAGGACAATACGTGTTCTCATCAGTCAGGCTGAGAACATCTAAAATTCTCTACATATGTTGTCTACAAAAAGCACTGCCTGCACACTGAAGGTAATCACATATTTTCTGGTTTGCTATTTTCACAGCTTGTGTTTGTTTTTCCAGATGTCACCTGACTAAGACCTCAAAAGTTAAGATGTCTATAAAACTACCTCCAATATTTCTCCAATACAAAAGTAGCTTTAAACATTGTTCCAACAAGGAACCTGACTGCGACTCTCTATGACTTGAGAGCCTGTTCAGATGTCTTTGTTCATGCCTGCAGACTTAACCGTGTTAGCTCAAAGGGACTCGCTCTGAGCACAACTGCTGTCTCACTGGGAAGCAGGATTAGAACAGTTTTAAAACAGAACACAGCCCTCAGCAATTCAAAGTTAAATCTAATGCAGTCATTTTAAAGTGTAATTTCTACCCATGGCTCCAGGAATATGACAGTTCTGCATTTCACATAGAAACGTTAGACTAAGTAGAAAACTTTAGTTTACAAATGAAGAAGACCTTTCTATTAAAAAAGACATCTCATGTAGTTACCTTAAATAGTTCTTATATGCACCATTCCACATTGTGGAAAAGCTGAAATATGCAGTCTGGACTCCACGAGTTAAAGAAAAACAAAATTATATGTATCGGCACAAATACTTACATCTACATCTGTACAAAGTACAAAAGCTGACAACCCTGTCCCACCAGTGCAGCGCATTCAACTGCTCTCCAACACACACTTTCCTACATGGCTGCAGGGAGCAACAGTGAGCTGGGAACTGAGTCTTAAGAGTGTGGTGCTAGAAAGTTCCAAACTGCTTTGTCAGTCTCTGAACAGAGGAATCAGAAGTATATCCAAAAGTGTCAGTCCATTCATTGCGCTCGCAGCTGGGAGGTCACAGCAACTGCACTCTGTATGCTCCTATTAGCAGCTTTACCTGCAAAAGCAAACAAAGGTTTCATTTCAATGTTGTTCACATATAGCCACTGTGTTAAACACTTAGAATGTAGGAATGGCACAAGAAAAGTCATAACTGCTAGTGATTGAGAAAGAAAAGAAATAATTTACAAAGTCTTCAATAAAATCAGCTTAGAGTAGCCCTACTGAACTACCAGTGGTTTGAAATAGACTCTAGTAGAACACTGCTGCATCAGGTGGTGACTGAAGAAGTCAGCCCCAAATCTGAACTAGACAGAGACACAGAGCTCCATCTGAATACACCTTTTCCCCCCTGTAGAAAAGAAAACAAAACAAAAAGCACAATAAACCCAATTTAAGAGTATAACTTTTAAATATGAAAATCTGGAAAATTTACTGGTGCTTCTGCCAAGGCTAAAATAAAAGCTACCAGAACAGGATGCATCTTGCAACATGTAGTGGGGAGTACTGCCCAAGTCACCCATAAATGCAATAGACTACACAAACTATTTAAAAGCAGAATGCATAACCCAGTAAATACTTCCAACACACAAGCAAAAACATCTGTATGCAAAAAGAAATGGACACTCCATGTATCTTTTAGTCATTAAATTCACAATATAGATGGGAAAACTGTTTAGATGTAACACTATCCTGGTGCAGGAATTATTCTGACTGCAGCATAAAACAATTCAATCACAACAGAGCTAACCCTTGGCAATGTTCCTGAGTTCTGGCAATGTCACAGGATGGAACTGTAACTCACAGGAACTGGGATGAGGAGGTGATGGAAAATCCTAAAATTTTACATTTGCAACATACAACTAGAAGCATTTAGATTATGGAAGAGTTACCGCACGTTTAATTTTGAGAACGTTTTGTACCTTGGCAGCAGGAGCTTCTGACAACCGTATGAAAAGCTTGTTAAGGCCTGCAGTGGGGCTGAAGGAATAAATAAAGTGACTATCCTAAAAGGAAAAAGAAAACGGACAAAGTTAATGGCAGGATATGGGTATGTGAGACGACTCATGGAACACAACATTTTCACTGTGCATTTTTTTGGAAAGAATGTTGTGTATGTTGCAAAGAACCTTTGGTGCAACCACGGAGAAAATGAGGACTTCAAAACTGTGCAGAGTGATGCATTTGATAGATTAAAAAAACCTCAGAAATTAATCATTAGAACTATGAGGTAGGTTGTAAAAAAAGTATTTAAGAACTTACTTGGGTCAGAAACGTGGTGAATTTGAGAAGGTGACACAGCTTTAAATTCAGAACTCTTACCAGCCTGCTCAAATCCACAGTTCTGAAGTCCCAGAATCACACAAGGGTTGAGGTTGGAGGAGACCTCCCAAGGGCATCTAAATCCAACCTCCTGCTCAAAGAGGGACACCTAGAAGCAGGCTGTTCAGCACTACGTACCTGCCTTTTAAGTCACACATTTTTATGGAATCTAGAATGAGCAAGGTTTGTAGTTCTCTTCATACACAAAGAAAATTAAGTTTCATAAAAAAACCCAAAAGCATATAATGGTAAGAAAATGCGTCATCACAGTACTCAAGATCCAAATTACAGCACTGAGATTTCCCAGGCTGCTCCATGAAAAATTTATAAAGTAGTTTTACAATCAGTTATATGAAAAAGATTTACCAAAAATACAGGGAGCTGGAATTTGTCATTTAAAACCACAGCTTGTACACTGCATGGTCCACAGAGCCGAGCAACCACATCTTTACCACAGAAATTTGAATGGAATACAAAGAGAAGAATTCCAGATCCTGAAAGGGAAAAGTAATTCAGTCACGTCAATTTGAAATGAGATCCATTATTTAGAATTGCCTACACTGAACCTTTGAAGATAGTTCAGTACAAATATATATATATAAAAATATTTTAAAAAACCATCACATGGTATATATAAACCCCCAATGGATTATCAAAGCAACATGCAAAAATCCCATTTGCCAAGCTAGCAGATTGCAGAAGACAACAGACTTGGTCACTAAATTAAGGTCTTTTGGCAGCAGAAATAATTTTATGTGGGTACTAGAAAGGAATGCAAAATGGAAACAGCAATCTTCAGCGCAGTTCACCTCTGTGGCTTTGGGTTTACCTACAGAGAGTTATGGAATTGAATGTGGTGTGAGCGTAGTCAAGAGAACAGAAAACTGAGTCCAGTCAATTATAGATCCTTATGAACTGCATCAAAATTCAACAAGAAGCGACTTTAAATACCCACAAATAATTAATTTTAATACATAAAAATTCTATAAAATAGGATACCTATAATCAAGAACTGGAAGACTTACACTACAGCACTGAACAACCTGAAAACTGGGCAGACACAGCCACTTTTGTCTTTATCTAACAGCCACACTAATGTATTATTTTGGGAAAAATTGGTATCAGTACGTGATATACTCAATAGAAATGACTCAACTAAGCCAAGCAACAGAGAAGAGTATCTGAATTCCTGAAAAAAATGAAGAAACATTCCCAAGTCCCTTGGGAATTCAATTTCCAGCTTTTTCAAGCTGGGAAAAACCAGAGTTGATTAATGCTGCTTCCTTTTAATAGCAGTATTTCTAGACTGCATTTGTATCAAGATAGTGCTTTGACTATACTCCAAAACTCCAGTGTGTGAGGTACTATCTACAAAACAAGTAATCTATGATTTTTCTGAATTATTAATTCTAAGGTAAACCGCTCCTTTCCTATAATGTCTGTCACTTAGCTAATGGAAGCCACGAACAGAAAGAAGCTGTGTATGTGGCAATTAAAAAAAAAAATTCTTAAAAACAAGATACACATAAACCCCACCCACGACACGCCAAAATGTAATTGCCCTCCCTATGCTCCATGATGAGAGCATCCTTCACGTAATTTATTGTACTCTCACACAAAAATAACTGCCCATAGCAGACTCCAAGACATACGTAAAACACATTGTTCTGCCTTTTTTTAAATGAACAAAAACCCCACCACAACAACAAGCCCCCTACCTTCTGGCACGTTTTGTGGGGGTTTATAGTGAAAATCTGTCGAGAAGTCTGGCCCTTCACAGAGACGATGACACGCAATTGGAAAGACTGGCTCCAGCAAAGCAAGACGAGCTTCGAAGTAATCCCTGATGGTGTTTTCTGCTACTTTGGAGAGCCTAGGAAACCAAACAAGTGAGGCCTGTACTTCACATAGTGGATTATTTTACTGGACACAGACACAGGGAGAGCTGACGCACAAAAAAAAAAAAAAGGATTCCAGACCATCATTTTAGATCTCTGATTTTCAGGAATGAATCATCATTCCTTCCATCGTTTATGGATAGATGAACCCCAGGTTCCAATGCTTTATTCCTAAAATATTTTATCAGCCATCTATGAAATTCATCTAAGACAAATGCATTGCAGCAGATTAAAAAAAATTCCAACTAGCCACATATTTTGAAGGCTTTTTATGTAGAAACATAAAACATCAATTTGTACCTGGTAGCTAAACAGAAACCACTGCTTAACCAGGCCTGGCTGATTTATCAAGCTGACTGCAAATACAGCATAAAAATAAACAAGCCCCTGTATAATTTTACTGGCAATACTATTGACAAAATGCAGTTTCCAGTTAAACTCTGCGAGTAACACAGTGAAAAAGTAGCAACGCTACCATAAAATAGCCAAATTGGGCCTTCTTGTTTATTTTATTCAGGGAGTGGGGAGGTGAGGGCAGTGAGCCTAATCTTCAAAGGGAGTCCAGGTTAAATAATGGTGTCTGGCACCTTTGCACGCAGGTTACTCAGTGATCCCCTCAGAAAGCTGTTTTGTCAGCAACGGGTTTTAAATGCTTCTGCACAGCAAAGGTCCTGATTGTTGCAGCTCTATAGCTTTTTCAGTTGTTATTCAGAGCACACGTCCCTGCCCTGCTAGCCAAGATTATCATCTGCAGAACTAAAACTTACATGATTCACTGGAAAGAAACCCCAGGAACTGCCATGGCAAAGCGAGCCCAGAAGACCATCTAGCCTAGTTTCCAGACGCTTGACAAAACCGTATTAAATATGGGAAATTAAACACTCATCTCTTTTTTGGTACACTGTCCTATTTTCCAGCAATCTGATTTAGAGGTATCTAAAACTAGAGACTGCAGCCAAATCACTTCTCCTTAGATCTACTTAATCCGTTCTAAAATCCCATGCATTCGTGACCACAGCATTCTGCAATAAGATCGTAATTCAAGTTTTCTGTGCAAAAATATTCCTCCACTTCAAACCTATCACTAATTTACTAGGATGGCCCGCAGAACCTTTCTCGTGGCTTTGGATTATTTTCTGTTGTTGTTTTCTGATTTTAGATTTTGACGTTTCAATCATTTTATTTTCAGCTCCACTACTACTATATTATCCTCCTTTTTGACTGACAGAAAGCACTGAACTGGTATTTTCAGGTAATGAGTCTAGAAGTTTCCTCAATTGGCATGAGCTGCGTTACTCCCTCTATAGTTCATGTTACCACATTAATACTCCATGGACATCACTTTGCAATTATCAATATTTAATTTCAACTGCCACTTCACTGGCAAAATTACATGATCGAGATCTTGCACAACTCATTATTCAGATGAGACAAAACTGAAGGTGGCAGATGTTAAATAGGAAAGAAACTGAAAAATGCATCAAATAGTGAATAAGTGACAAAGTTTCAATAAACTGAACAGCAGGTACCAGATCACTTGTCTGCATGCTTTCTGTTGCCTTCAAACCTTAACTCACAAGTCACAGTTTTCTCCTGTAGGGAAGAATCAGCATACTCTATTTACCCACATCAGCTCCCCCTGCTCACTGTAACAAATTTTCTGTGTTTGAAAAATTATTATTAGTTTTTATGTTTTTAGTACTTTTTTTCCATTTAGCCTCGTACAAGAAGAAAACATTTCTTACAGTGTTCATCTGCTCAGGCCAGACGTTGATGCAGTGATTTACAATACCTCAGACAAGTTTTTACAGCGCACTAAAAACACTGGCATCACAATTATTTTCCTCCCAGTATGAAACTGGATCAGAACACGTTACTTCAGCAAAAATCAGCAGTACAAAGTCTAGCTGGAAACCAGTCACTCCTGCTGCACCCCTGAGGCCAGTGCTGGGTCCGGTCCTGTTAACATCTTCATTAATGACCAGGATGATGGGGCAGTCCACCTTCAGCACATCTGCAGATGAGACAAACCTCAGAGTGCCTGGTACCCTCTGGTCTATCTCTGTCACCGACAAGAGACCTCGACACACTGGACAAATGGGTTGACAGAAACCTCATAATGTTCATCACAGAGCAGTGCAAAGTCCTGCATGTGAAGAGGGACAACCCCAAGTATGAGGACATGCTGAGAGTCACCCAGCTGGAAAGCAGCTTGGCAGAAAATGACCTGGTGAACACAAGGCTATACCTGCTGCAAAGGTGGCCAATGGCATCCTGGGATGCACTAGGCAAAGCATGTCAGCAGGTCACAGGACAGGATCCTTCCGCCTAACTTGGCAGTGGGGAGATCACACCTGGAGTGCTATGCCCAGTTCCAGGTTCCTTACTACATGAGAGACATGGACATACTGGAGAGAGACCAATGAAAGGTCACAAAGATGATGAAGGGACTGGAGCATCTCTCCTAGAAGGAAAGGCTGAGAGAGCTGGGACTGTTCAGTTTGGAGAGGAGAAGGCTCAGGGGATCTTATAAGCTCGGATACGAAATTGCAGAATCACACCAAGACAGAATGGCTGAGGCTCAAAGGGACCTCTGGAAGTCATCTTGTCCAATCCCTCTGCTCAATTAGGACACATAGGACTGCTTGCCCAGGACCCAGTCCAGATGGCTTTTCAAAGTTGCCAAGGATGGAGACCTGATAACCCCTCTGGGCAGCCTGTGCCAGTGCTCCCTCGCCCTCAACAGTAAAAATGTGTTTCCTGATGTTTAGAGGAAGCCTCCTGTGTTACAGTTTGTGTCCATAGCCCCTTGTCCAGTCACTGGGCACCACTGAAAAGAGTCTGACTCCGTCCTCTTGGCCCTGTCACTTCATGTGTTTTCTGACAGATACACACTGACCATTACAAGGCAGTTTCTGTCAAGACAGATTTAAGATGTTAGCTGACAGGAAATGCAAGAGATCTGAGGCAGAAAACAGCCAGGGCTTTCTAAACACTAAAAGAGAATGAGCTAGGACTACAAACTACTTGATAGATTATCTCATTACATAGATGAATCACTAGGATTAAATCATCATGAAACAAGAAAAGAATCTTGCACTCAGACTGTTCTTCCAGCACTAACTACGCATTCATGGCAAAATCTCACCTGATGCAGAAGTCCTGAGACCCTCCTTAAGTCTTCTCCAGGAGTTTTTAGATTGTTGGTCATAATTTTCTGCCCTGACACATTATCAGTATTCCTCATCTAAAGAGCTTACTCCTCTCTGTCTCAGTTTAGCTCAGTATATTTTTACATGACCACATGACATGAACACTTCACATATCACATACACTACTCTGCTTTTTAGTCATTCTGCTGCATGGTAAAGATTCTTATTTCCATCATCTACTGGCATGAGAACTTTATCCCTGGCACACTGAGCTCAAAGCTGATGTTTAAAAGCCCAACAACACCCCAGCTATCTGCACTGACTTTTCAGTGGTTTTGTTTGGTGTTCTTTTGTTTGATTTTTATCTATACTTTCTAGCAAGGTATTTTATTTGGCATGCCCTACTATGAGTTTACATTCAACTGTCCAGTGCTTATACACTTCTTAGTTTCCATAATTACTGTATTTCTAGTTTAAGGAATCTTTCATTTCTAGTAATCACCTTTTTCTCCTTTCCATCTTTTTATTCAAGTGTTTGAGCAAGTGTATGCTAACTCTGGTAGCTCACATAATTTTAATTTCACATGATTTATTAGTTAGCTTTCCGCCCAAATAAAATCTGTTTCCTTTCCTGAAACTTGCCCCTCCTCCTCGACTTAAACCAAAATTATGATGTCTAGTATTACAAACTTCAAAGTACTTTACTCACGTTTCCAAATGGCTCCTGAGCTGTTCATACACCAGGATGTTATTACATTGTTTAGCAAAGTGCATGGCACTGTTCTGATGCTTTGACAAGATGTTACAGTCTGCTCCGCTTTCAATCATAAGCCGCACTATATCAGAATTCCCTCTTTTACAAGCCTACGTAGAAAGGGAGAATGTGCAAGGATAGAAAACAATGACAAATCCCTGTTAGAGAATAACATGAGACTAAGCAGAACTGCAGAAATTAATTCAAATCCAAAATTAGCTACAATTCAGAAGACAAGTTTAGGTACTTGGTCTATGAATGGTAACACAACTGGATACTCAGGAACATGTTCCATAAATATTTTATCTTTATCCAGGCAATATTACACACCTGATCCCACAGAAGCAGAAACACTCAGGATGACCAAGTGGACAAAATTAGAAAAAAAAAAAAAAGGCAATTGCAAAAAGTTCTGTGAAAACATCTGATCTGCTGGAGTTCGGTAACTGAACTTCCTTGGAGTTGTTTACCTGAACAAATATGTTTCTGTTGGAATGACTAAAGTAACTCTTCCAAGTACCTGTTTCTAGGCATGTCAGTTCAAATGGTAATTTGGGTGTGCAGTCAATTCACAGAATTTGCCCCAGACTGTTACTTAGCTACGTTAAGACAGTCACTATTATCCACTGCTTAAGTGTCCAAGGCTGTTGACTGTTACTTCACAAATTTCAGGACATGTTACCAAAGACGTGACAAAAGTAAAGGAAAATCTAAAAAAAGTGTTACTTAAGAATGCAAACACATGCTCTTGGTCACTTGTTTTCACATGCTTCACTCAGATAAATTAGGTAGAGGCACAAGAGATACAACTTTCTATCTTCATAAAGCCTTTCAAAAGTTCACTTTGGAAATTTTTTTCCAGTCTGAACTTTTATCTGTGCCTTCTATCCGTAATATTTCATAAATAAACCAGCCCACCTGCCTCCCTCAAACGAAAAAAAAACCACAAAAAGTGCCACACCACCTCACAGAAAGAAATTAAGTGCCAAGACTTTCCCCTCCCCACCCCTTCTTAAAAAGTGTGATCCAACTCCTAAGGTTAAATACAAGTGACTTAATAAACACATTGATATGTTTATCCACACAGGGCTAAACTCATTCCAGTAAGTCAATGAAAATGAAGTTACTATTCCTTGTGTGGCAAAACAAATATCCAGAGTGAGTCACTGTAGGCTGCCAATTAGAAAGTATGTACAGCTGTGCATCAAATACTAATGAAACCTTTCAAAACAATGGAAGTCAAAAATGAGGTTCATGGAGGTAGCCAAATTATGAAGAGATTTTGGACTGAAGTGGCTGAGGAAACCACAAATGTGATGTTTTCTTCTTGAAAGAAAATGTGAAATCCCCACACTTGTCAAGCCTTGCAGGGGCTAGAAGAGAAACAATATCACAATGTCTGGACAGAAAAGCTTTTGTAACTCTTCTGAAAACAAACATCATGAACAGCCTACATATAAATACTGCAAGTTTATCCAAGGGGGAACTTCGGTGGCATTATTTGATATAAAGAAAAAAAGTATTAAGAGCACAGCCTGTTTTAAGAGTCTTAGAATTTTCCCATTACAACAAAATTTAAAAAAAAAAAAAAAAAAAATTTCTTTGTGATGGGGGGAGCAAAGGTGCTGAGTAGGCAGTGGGAAGGAGACTGCAAACTGGCTCTTTTATTTCTGGCCTGCAATGAAATGACAAGTGTCAATCACAGCAACATCCAAGGGAAAGATTTTCCTCTCTGGAATTTTTCTCTGCCTGCTGAAAACCTTGTCATCTCAGTTTAAACACCACATCTGCATTTCTTTGAGCCAAATAACAGAAGAGGATGATGAACCACATTTAGCACTGCATGCTCACAGCATCTGCATTTATTTTTTAGATATTACAGTACATTAAAAGAGATAGAGTAACTATGAGTAGTATTTTTATTTCAAATGTAGTATATGTTCCCTAATGAACTCTACAAATAAGTTTTAATGTTTTATTAGTTTGGCAAAAGTATTTATTATTAAACTGTGCCAGGACAAACACTGAATTTACCTTCATTAAGGCAGTTTCACCGCTGGTCTGCCGCATGTTCACATATGCCCCAGCCTCCAGAAGAATAGCTACTGTTGTTAGAAAATTCTGTAAAAAAAAATCAACCCAAAACCACAAGACAAGTAAGTAAACATATTCTGGTTTTGTTTCAGAATATAAAATGACATTTACTTAAAATCCATCCCTAAATTTCAAAACGTAAGTCATGACACAATTAACCCTGTTCTCTCCCATGGCTAGTAAAGAACAATTCACACTCATGCAAGTAGATAGCTGTAAGTATTTACAATTCTTACTATTTTCTAATCACAGGAAGAAAACAGTGTTTTTGCATTAGTCACCAAACTGGAATCAAGCTCCCTTTCAGCCTCTACATACTGTAGAAAGCACACGTGGGAAAGCACATAAACCAACCTGAACAGAGGAGCACACCTGTGGAACACCAACTAACTATTACTTTACTAGTTTAGCTGATCATAGTTTGAGAAGACCTTGCCTCTGTGTGTAAACCCTACTTAACCAGAGATGATCTCTCCAAGCCTCCCCAGTCTGGATCCTGCGTAGCCAGAGACCATAACAAGCAATTCTAACACAAGAACTTCAACCCTCATGACAGACAAGAATTCAGAGGTATCCTTTGCCTCCACTTTTCCTTCTATGATACTCTCTGCTCAGGGTAAAGTTTGTGATCAGAACCTCTGTACACTACAGTAACCACAGCTGCTGAAATTATGAGTTAAAGGTCACCCTGCTGTATCTTGCTAACTACATAATTGAAAGGACAAAAACTAAACATAAGTAAAAGACCCAAGAACCACAAATACGACAATAACCAGGCCAACCTTTTCAGCTGCATGTATCAGTGCAGTTGTGCCATTTTTCTGTTTGCCATTAACTTTAGCTCCTTTCCTGATTAGGATCCGGAGCAGGTCATCGTGCCCACCAGCAGCAGCAAGCATTACTAGGGTCATTCCACTTGAGTCCTGTAGAAAGAATCATTGCCATTAAAAAAATAATAATAAAATAATCAAATACTTCAAGATACATCAAAGCTGCAAGACAAGAACTGCAAGTCCACAAACAGGTTTCACAAAGACTTCCCTTCCTGGCAGAAGAATCCACACACACATGGCTGCCAGATACCAACAAACTATCACCTCCCACTTTGCTGATCCAGAGGTCTTGGTCTGAGCTCCATAATTTGAAAAACCTGTAATGTTCTGGGCACCAGAACAAGAAGGAGGAAAACCAGAATGAACCAGGAAGAAAGGCAGTAAGATATTTGAGAGTGGGGAAGACAGCAAGGCAATGGGGAATAAAAATTATCAGCCACTGGAGAAAAACCCCTATGGCTCAAACCAGTTGCTATCACTACAGAGTTCCTTGATTTTATCAGATCATAAACACAAAGACACTTCTGTGAGTGGCCAATCTCACTCACTCCTGTATTTTCCACCAGACACTACAATTCAAAGAACACATGCTTGCCTTAGTAGTTCATCTGGCATCTGTACTACGCTACAGACCCTTAGCATAATGTAGTTCTCAAAATGCTTCACAATACGACTACATGAGATCACCAGGAAAAATATTGGTATCAGAGATTTTAATACTAAAACATGGAACTACAGTACTATTTAACAGGAAAATAGATACTTGGAAGAAAACCTAGTAAGAACACAGCTGATGACAAACTGGCAGAAAACCAATTATGGAGTGAAGTGGCCCCACTGTGTCAGACAGAACTTTCAGGTTTTTGGGGTTTTTGTGGATTTTTTTTTCCCCATGTATAATGCTTTACATATTTGATTCACCTGATCTCACAGTTATCATTCCTTACAACATGCAAAGTTCCACATTTAATATTCAGTTAAACATAGCAAGCAAATTGGCCAGAAATCCAGCTACTGGGATAACAAATATCAAAGCCTTTAAGTCCATACTCCTGTTTTCACCTTGTGCTTTTTTACCAAGGTGAGACAGAAATCTGCTACAATGCAAGAGGGGAAAACTTTTCAAATACATAAATATTTGTGGTCTTCCTTCCCACTCTCTTCCAATACTTCCATTGCAGAAAATTACCTCTTGATCCAGATTATATTCCGCATTTGAAGAAAGTGCCATTTTCACTGTCATGTAATCTCCACTTTTAACAGCATCCCTGAGGAGAGCTAGAAAATAAATTCAATGCAGTTATAGGATATTTCCCTTTTTAATGTCAGCTAAGAAATACCTCTTCCTCCCAGCAAATACTCACTACTTGATATTGGTTCTGTTGATACATGATTCTCATCTTCTCCATCAAGATGCTTCTGGAATTCTTCTAGTGTCAGCCATTCTAACTTCATGTCCATACCCAAACTCAGGACTTGTTGCTTGCCATCTATCATGTATTTGATTTTATGGGAGGAAAAAAAAAAAAAAAAATAACTTGCATATTTCCAAATCATTCACTCCTTGCCATTGCTTCAATGATCAGCAGCTTTAACTATTATTACTGCTTCTCATTGTGTTGTCACATCAAAGGTGGAGTTACCGGGTTTTCTTCAGTTCATCCTTGCCAGAGCCGTGAAAGAATTTATCCTGAATAAAGTAATCCAGTTTTACTGAGACCAAGAGCAGTAACACTTATATTCCGTTACACTATTAAGAATAGAAATACAACCTAGACATTTTTCTTTGTGTATCACATCATTCAGTTCTGGTGATATTTTAAAGGCTGTATAATTAATCCTTGGGGTTAAAGCAGGCAACAAGTTTGCCTGATGGGAATCTCTACTAGTTTCTCTAAATATAAGAAGTGTATATGCATAGTACCACTAGAACACTTCTGCAAATAGCCAGTAGTTGGATGAAATCTTCTTTAAAAAAAATGTCACAGAAGCAGAGCTGTTAATATCAAATTAAAAAGGGCAAAATCTTGACTTATCTACAAAAACATCGACTTCTATGCACTTCCATGCTTCCTACATGAAGCCTATATTAACATTCTCACGAAGCGTATTTTAACACAGCCAATAGACAGAAGACATTTGTTTCATAAAATAAAAGCAGAATTCCTTGGTTTTGGTGTGTGTTTGTTATAAAACTGTACAATATCTGCCTTGTAGAAGTAAGAGGAGAATGTCCTGAAGGGTTGTTCCCTTCTCTCTTCTAAGAAATTAGCACTTACTTTTTAGGCTCTTCTGTTCCTTTCTACTTTTTTCTTCTTTTTCAGACTCTTTTTTTTGAGATTTTTCTTTAATTTCCATTTTCTTTACTTCTTTCTCCTGATATTGAGAACAGAGATCAAATTTCCGTGGTAGAGAAAATACGGAAAATAAACTTATTCCACCATATCAACAATAAAATATATTTACAATTAATACTACCAAAACCTGTACGCAACAGACTTGTGGACATTCCTAAGAAAATAATAAAACAGGTGAGTTAGGAGTTAAGTCTGTGAAGGCTTCTTCCCCAAGAGAAGAGGTGTTATTTCCAGCACAAAACAACTTTGATTCATATTTTTACTGTGTCACAGCCATGAAAGTTGCTTTATGGCATGAGGCCTAGATATGACAAAAACAGCATTTTGAAGGAAATTCAAAATTATGGACTTTTCATTTGTCCCAAATACTGAACCTGAACAGAATATAATTATTTCAAAGTATTCAACAATTCTGTACCACCATATTCAAAGCAGTTATGACCTCAACATCAACTGAGAAAACTTAACATTTGCACACAAAAGGTTCCACGTGTTCCAATTTACACATACAGAATGTTATAGCAACAGTAATTTGTGAAAGATACCCTGAAAACTCCACCCAAACTCATGATATCCACACAGAATTCCAGCTTACCAATACCCAGTATCACAGAAAAAAATTTATTGTAGACATAGATATATAATGAAATTTGCCAAAACAGAACTCAACTGCCTCTACCAAAGTTTTCCTTTCTTCTCCTGAAATCATCTCTCTCCATTCACACAGCAAATTCAACTGCAGAGTAGGTATGAGAAGGCTCCTTGGCATGGCTTTGTAACAGCCTCCAACAATAACCTGGCATATGGAATAGCACTGGCTTCCTGAAAAACTGCCCAAAAAATGTCTTCACAAGAGCTACAGACTGAATTTATCATTAAATGCTACCATTTCTCTGACATAGGAAAAACCTTAATTAAAATACATTACTTTGATGTATCATAACGTATTGGCAGAGCTAAGACATTTGTCTCTCTCACCACCTCCCTTTCCTCCACAAAATCTCAGCTTCCAATCACTGACATAACTAGTAACCCAGACAACTGTAAATCCTGGCAGATGCTCAGAATTTAGGAGGAATCCCATAACTTACAAAAGGGACTACCAGATATTCGCTAGAGTGGGGCTAGTAAAATCAGTAATCCTGAATTCTATTCCAGATTTCTAATACTGAACAGATGCACAACATACACATTTATTTCTGGAGGTAAATCAAATGGAAAGAATAGTTGAGCACATAAACTGACTCTAAAGAGAGATTAATGGGTTATAAATTGACATGATGGTGGATAAGCAGAGTTACATAAGGAAAGGCAGTTAGCTGAAACATGTGTGACAATTTTATTTGAAAAGAATAATCTGTTTGGGCCAACAATTTAGTGAACAAGAAAACCTCCAGAACTCTTCACCAAGTCCACAGCTACCCTGAACTGCAAGTGCAACCAGTTACTGTACCACTTTCTGTAACCACTTACAGAAAACACAGTTTAAGCTTACTAGACTCAAAAAAAGCAAAGAGCAGATCACCTTCCTTGTTTCCTTGGTATCTTGGAGCATGACTTTCCATGGAGCAGGACCAGGAGAAAAGCATACAGACAACTTACTGAGTGTGCTGGCTGAAGAACCATAAGCAAACTCACTTTCATCTCCTGTTTATGATTTATTCATATTCAGGGTTACAGGATTTTTATACTACTGGTAAATAGAACAGAATTCCAAAGATTGATCTGATTATTGTTTCTCTCTTACAAATGCTATAGCCTTGAACTATGAGTAAAATACTTGGGTAATAAAGGGCCATACCATTTCAGGTAATTAAATTAAAAAGTGGACTATGCCTCATAGTAATTGCTTGTTTTCAAGAGCTTTCACCACCAAGATCCTGCAAAAATAGGACTCTACATAGCTCTAATCTGAGATTATGCCGTGGAGTTCTCTATCCCAAGATCAAGTTACTTACATTAAAGGTGGCCTACACCATACACACAATCACAAGCAGGAGGACCACTGCTAAACCTACAGAGGAAATTTCCCAACATGGAATTATGGCCTCAGAAGAGGGATATAATCCTGTAAGTATCAAGGTGTTTTGGCTGCAATCCTCTTAAATCGGAACAAAGTTTCTCTGAGCTGCCGTTTTATGAACTGCAAACTTATTAGAACAGTCTGAAGCAGCTGAAAGAAATTATATTCCCAGAAGCATTCAAAAAACTTTTCCAGCAAATTTTTTTTTTACAATACTGTTTTTCCAAAACACTACTGTATTAAATAAGGAAAAATAAATAGTATTTTATTTGCTTAGTTCATTTCTTACAACAGGTAAAACATTTTAATTAATATGAAACCATGTCAGGAAACTAAGCATTTTCTGTAAGCACTTCAGGAATTCTGACATGACAAGACTGCTGCACAACCATCTGGGAGACTTGTTTTTAGAAGCGATTTCAGCATTCCAGTTCCCAGGTAGGTGCTATTGCATGTAAGGTATAACAGAATGGCTGGCGCCTGACAGAGATCAAGTGTGTTTCAGCAGACTGCTTTTATCCCAAGCTCCCACCCTAATACCCTAACGTTGCTTACCTCCCCAGGTGAATCAGTGGTCTTGCACATCCTGTCATCAGCATTCAATTTCAAACCCTTCTGTGCTGGTGAAGGAGCAGGTGACACTTTCTCCAACTCTCCTGATACTTTTTCTTGACCTGTTTGCTTTTTGTGTGTGCTTTTCTTCTCTAAATTAGTATCTTGAATTTCCATTTTTGCACCTTCCTCTCTATGGTCTTCTTTCTGAATTTTCTTCTTCTTTCTTTTAACCTCAATACTATCATCTTCATTACTTGCTGATCCATCAAGATGCTTATCAGCAATGGCATCTTTTTCATCAGTTTCTTGTTCCAATCTCTCCTCTCCACTTGCCACCTTTAACCTCTCCTCCTTATTTTCAGAATTTGAGTTTTCATTATCAGTTCCTTGAGAAAACGTATCATCTACAGTACCTGATTCTGAGTTAGGCTGAACATCTCCATGCCTCTCCCGCAGTGACCTTTTACATTCTTTATGATCTTCTTTAGCTTTTATCTTTAAATCTTTAACTTCTCCCTTTTTTTTCTTGGTTTCTTTAGTATCTTCTTTCTTTTGTTTCTTTGGGTCCTTTGAGTCCTCCTTGGTTTCTGAAGTCCTTTTTTTTGATTTTGAATCTAAAACCAAAGTATCTGAGGAATTTTCACATTCTGTTCTGGGTTTTTCTTTGACTTTTGCTGACTTAGACTTTTTCTTCTTTGGGTCATCTGGACTTCTCTCCACTACATCTTTTGACTTCTTCTTTTTCTTCTTTGGTGAAACATCATCTTTTGTTTCACTTTGAGAGTCACTGTCAGATTCTGCTTCAAATATATCATCGTTTAGACAGAGTCTCTAAAAGGCAAAGAACAAAAATATTTTCTTTCCCCAATGAACTATTATTTTGGTGCAAAGTATACAAAAATGGTAGTGATCATGCTTGGGTAAGGTACATTTTTAAGCCATTTAATCTTTTGGTCACTGCCAAGATCATTCCTCATTGCCAAATTGCAAAACTTGTACATACAATTTTAGCTTACTTAACTAAACTACATTACTAACTGCTTGGATGAGAATGGTTTACTTGATTTGTTCCTGTGTTCAATTATACATCCAACGACCAGATTTCAGAACAGAACTAAATCTGAGCTATTTTACACCAAAAACATTTAATCTGGTTCTGTAAAATTTACCTGTAAGTTTCCCAGAAGCAAGGTATCTGTTTTCAAAAAAGATCCTTACACTTCTTTTTCAAACTGACTGAGCAGTTAAAAAGGAGAAAAGAAAAAGCCATGTGGTTCCTTCTTGCAACTAATTTTTCTGAAGTCGTCTCTTACCAAACTTAATGATAATGCAAAAATTCATCCATCTGCTACAGAAAGCATGAGGGTGACTGGAAAAGTGTGCCCAGCTTCACTGACAAGACAATATGCGTGAGGATAGGGAAAAGGGGTTATTTATATTGTCAAAAACAAACTAAAATGGCCATATATCCTTTATATAGTCCCATTAAAAATGGAAATAAAGTTTGGATGGATTAAGAGTATACAAGCAAACTTGTCAGTTAACAAAAATCCCTATCAGAGAAGAGCAACAATATTAAGTTTCACAAGAAACAAAATAGTTTTAGATGAAAGAGATTCCTTAAGTCTTCCTACTTGCATATTCCAAATGTCTTCCCTTCTCCGTCCTGCCATTAGCAGAGCCCGGATAGTGAATATATGCTCAGTGTAAGATATTGAAAGGCAAAACACACCTGTATGTCTTTTTTAACAGGTTTAGGCTTGTTGTCCACCATTTTTTTTCTGAATTCAAGCAGCACTTCTTTGCAGTCTTCCAAATGAACCTCTGGTTCCCAGGTATCATCATCAGAGGTATATCCTTTCCACCGTACTTTATAGAGAACTTTACCCTGTAAGAAAAACCCACAACATTTAATACAATACAGCATAGTATTGCATCAGCTACTCAACTCTTGGGGATCTCCATGGATATATCATCTTGTGTATACAGAAATCCATATGATGGCAGTTCAACCCAATGTTGAGAGAGGAACTCCCAGAATTATTGCTATCTGCATCACATGCTTAACTAAGAAGGTTGTAAAGTGTTTCTGTAGTGGGAGCAGTTTTATCCAAAATACTTGTAATATCTAACATTTGTTCAGAATGACAGCTGTAATGTACAAATCATAAATTCCTGGTCATTTTATCAAAATGCATTTTCTGACACTCATGAAACTACTTCTTTTAAAGTTTTAATATTTATTCCACATACATCTCAAGCTTGAATTACCTTTCCTTGCTGAAGAACTTGATCTAAAACCTCGAGATTTCCAATGAATTAACACCATACACCTAGTTCCATTTTGGAATTTATAATTTATGTTGTATTGGTAATCAATTCCACTTTAGATGAACCGGAACATCAACAATTAGGAAAAAAACCCGATAAGATCAAGCTAAACCTAGACAAAAAAATCTGAGGGTGTGCACCTCAGTGGAGTTAATTACAAAGATTTTGGTAAAAGACAACACACAAAAAGTCAAGACCAGTTGTTTCAACAGTATTTAACTTCACCAAGGAATAAAATTACACCTTTTAGTTTGTATGTAGTTTTTTTCTACTAGATTAGAAAGTTTTTTACCATTAAAAATAAACTTATTAGCAAATGTACGGAGGAAAGCACCTTTGGAGAGGCAAATAGTATCGCTTTCTTTCAAACATGGACTGATAATGCTCTGAAAGACCTTACACTGCTAACCAAGTCTGGAGAAAGAAAGATTCAAACGAACTGCCACTTGGCACTTATTATTAAATGTATATCTCTATATATTCCCTGCTGGTTTCCACTGTCTCTCTCATCCTTTCACTGTGCACCTCCGAAGACTTGACTCTGTCTCTTCTACATACTCCCATTAAATAGATATAGATATCATTATGATCTTGCTTGATTCTTCTCTTCTTATGGCAAAGCAAATGCAGCTCTCAGCTCCCTAACTGTATTCATAACCCTTCTCTCCAGTATGTCCATGTCTCTTCTGTCCTGGGGTGCTCAGAACTTGACATAGTACTCCAGGTGCACGGATTATTGAGGAAGAAGCCTCTCCCTTCATCTTCTGGCTATACTCTTGGATGCTGCTGGCCTTGTCTGCTGCAAAAACCGCTGACTCATGTTCAACTTACTCATCTGTAGGTACTTCCAGCTCCTTTCCAGCAAATCTTCTTCCTAGCCAGCTGGGCTCTCACCTCTAGCCCTGGGGCACAGGGTTATCCATTTCAGATGCAGGACTTCTGTTAGCTGCAGAGTTACTGTTACATCCTTGCAACTCAGATACAAAATGCGGCAGAAGTCCTATTCCAATTAACTGGGAAAGCTGAATAAAATGAAGCCCACTGGAAACACAGGGCCATGTGGCTGCTGAACGACTCTACATCCCCTAAGAGGAGAGTGATACATATGCATTTTAAATGAACACAGGAGATTATCACACTAAAGATACACAGGCAGCCTTACGCTCACCTATCAACATTATTTTATTCAATTATCTTTTTCCTTTATTTCACTTAGAAATACTAGAACACTTCCAACTGCTGTAGCTTCTATGAGAACTATGAGAACTAGTGACAGGCTAGAACCAACACCTATGCAAAAGGGTACCCCCATGTCATTAAACAGCAGAGTTAAGATTACCCCCTTCCACTGCAGAACATCACAATTTCCTCAGGAGCCTGTTGTTTTAGTGTAATTCTGGTGCAGTATGAAAGGCTTTCTAGATATACTGAGAGAATACATGTCCAAACTTAGGACATGTTAATGTTTTATTTAACCGCAGGTCTAACTCCCCAGCCCAAGCCCAGCCCAGGAGTGCTGTCTCTCATCCCACCACTACTGCCAGGTCCAGCAACACCAGGACTGTGACTGAAAAAAGCTGTTCTGTGTAGTGCTCTCCAGCTCCCACGCTTCTGTCACTGTGACACAGGAGCACACTGATGCTGTGCTGGACAGTGGCCAACCCAATCCGTCTGCCTGAACTTTGTGTCAGACTTGGGAATGTGGAAGCTGGAAAACACTACTTTAAAGCAGGCTACATAATATATACTCCCCCAAAGGGTAACGTACAGCTTTTCCCAGACGTTTTGGAAATTAGAGTTACTGCCTTGCCATGTATTCTGAAGCACAGGGGCACGGGCCCCACTGCAGAGCAATGGGGAGGGGACCTGATGCATCTGGAGTTCATACAAAAAGCCCTAGCCAACACCTGCTGGGCACACAGATCCGCTGAAGCTCATTGCACTGACCCGGCTTGGAACCTGCATGGAAGAGGCTGCTTGGAAAAGGCTGGAAGAAGGACACCCTTTTACCAGCACATGCCAATCACATTTTCAAGAGGTGGTACTTCATGCATTCCAGTGCTTTTCAAAAGTCTGTGGAATGATATGCCTCACCACCAACCTAAACCTAAAGATTTTAGGTTCCATGATTGGCGGGAGAGGGGGCGGGGGAAGGGAGGCAAAGGAGAAAAAAAAAAAGAAAAAAAAAGGAATCCTCTTTTTTTCACAGTGACTTACACTGACAAACACTTCACACAGGCAAAGCTATAAATACTGTATTACCTCAAAAGCATAACATTCTTAAGCCATCAACATATTTCAGCCAAGGTATATCACATACATCATAACAAATACCTAAGAAATTACTGATCTGAAGGTTCTCCAACCTAAGGGTTTCAAAACACTGATGAAACTGGCAGAATTTTATAACATCATGTACCTGACTGAAGCCTAAAATAAACCCCATAAATTAGCTAAAATAAAAATTTTTCAAATACAAAATCATAAAAAAATCCCCCACCTATGTTAAATAATTTTTCTCTTTGCAGTTCAGGAAAATTTTTAAGAACTTCAATCAGTCTAGGTTGCTTTCAAAGAAAGAAACGAGGGTCTGATATTTCTGTTTAAACAATGTGAAGATCACTACAGCCAGTTGTTTTAATTGGAAGGAGCCCCCCTTATTTGAGGAGGTTTTCGCACGTTTTTGTACCGCAGTGACCCCGCTCTCACTGAACATACCTTGAAACCACCTCTAAAGCCTCCATTACACTCAACCCTGCCCACGTCTGCACCTAATCATTTTACATCAAAACACCACCGCAGTTCAGCCCTAAGAGCTAAGAGTAGCCTAACAACGCAAGCAAAAATAAAAAAGCAATCTTAGCACAGACACAGAAGGACACATGGATGAGGAGACTGAATCTGGAGCAAAGGACAAAAAGCTTCCTTGCCAAGCTGCGCACAGTCGCAAGGGGATGACTGTGTTCGCACGGTTCTCGCCCTGGTGTTAGAGACCCGCGCACTCACCCCTTCGGTCTTCATGTCAAGGATCTTCTCCACCTCGAACACATCCTCCCCCTCCTCATCCTCCTCCTCTTCGCTCTCTCCGCCGCCAGCCTCCCCGCCGCCTG
>VWZG01010661.1:98457-110092 GCA_013396735.1 Grallaria varia
CGCCGCGGCCGCAGCCAATCGCCGGCCCCTCAGCCCGTGACGTACGCGGGCGGGGCCTGCCCCCGCAGGCCTCGCGCCCTCCGCGCAGGGGGCGATGGGCGGGGTGGGGCCTGAGGGAGCTTCTGGCGCCAGCGGTTTCTGCAGGCCGCAGGTACATCGCCCGCCGCGCACAGCGCCTGCCCTCCCGGCCCTGAGCCTCTTCCAGCGCCCAGGGACACCGCCCACTGCCCACAGCGCCTGTCCTCCCGGCCCTGAGCCTCTTCCAGCGCCCAGGGACACCGCCCACTGCCCACAGCGCCTGTCCTCCCGGCCCTGAGCCTCTTCCAGCGCCCAGGGACACCGCCCGCTACCCACAGCGCCTGCCCTCCTGGCCCTGAGCCTCTTCCAGTGCCCAGGGACTCCCCCCGCGGGACGCGGCTCGCTGCCCACAGCCCTTTCCCGGCTGGCCGTGACCTCCGCCAGCGATGGGCCATGCCCTCGGGAGCCTCTTCCAGTGCGCAGGGACACCGGCCGCTGCGCACAGCCCCTTCCAGCATGGCCCTGGTCACTCCCCTGCGCAGCCTGTTCCACTACCCCGCCACCCTCACAGCAGGGAATTCCAAACGTCTCATCTAAACCTCTCGTCACTCTAAAACCATTCCCTCCCGCCTTATCGCAATCTGCCCGTGTAAAAAAAAAAAAAAAAAAAAAAAAGAAGCCACTCCCTATGTTTGATAATCCCCCTTTAGGTACTGGGAAGGGCCAGGCGGAACAGCCCCAGCCCTCAGCCTCTGCTCCCAGCAGAGGTGCTCCAGCCATCGCATCGTCCTCGGGCTGCCTCGGGACTCGCTCCAGCATCTCTTTCCTGTCTTTTCCAGAGCTGGACGTAGCACTCCAGGTGGGCTCTCATGAAGGCAGAATCCCCTCCCTCGCCCTGCCGGCCACGCTGCATCACTTATGATACAAATGGTTTGTGGGCCGCAAGTGCACACTGTTGGCTCATGTCCAGCCTCTCATCCACAACATCCCCAAAGTCCTTCTCCACAGGGCTGCTCTCAATGAGTTCATCTCCCAACCTTGCACTTGGACTTGTTGAACCAAAAGTATCCACCCCTCAGCTGGATGAGGTTTTGGGGAAAGGCACGAGAAAGATGCACATGGAGACCTCAAAACAAGGTCCTGTAGTGGCATTAATAGGGTTTCTCACTAGGGAAAAGAACTGTTTTCTGTTTCAGAGTATTCTGCACGTTACAATAAGTGGCAAGCACAGCTTTTTTTTTTTTTTTTTTTTTTTAATGTAACATGTAGGAGGGGAAAAAAGTCTTACAAGAAAAACCAAATAAACCACACCCTATTTGCTTATTCCACTGCCTTTGCCAGAGGCAGTGTTAATATGCTGTACCTCAGAAACAGGTCCTTAAAGAACACACATCACTTAAACTAAACTTGGCATTTAGCATGAATGTACACCTTTCACACATACCCATTATATGATGTATTGTTGCAACAGTGACAGCTGTAGTGAGGGAAAAAAGAAATTCTTCGTATTTTCACCAGCACTCACTTTCTAAGGTAACTCTGGTAATGCAGCAAAAATGACCATGCAAAGACTAAACAGCAGATTTAGAAGCTAGTTTATCATTGTCTGTATTAAGGAATTCTTAAGAAACCCATATCCTGGCTCTTCTCAAATAGAAAGTGTAGTACAAATATTTCCTTTGTATTTTTACTAAAGGAGCCATTATTTGCACCTTTGAAACAGAAGGACATCAGGATATCCCTCTTGGCAACTTCCTCTACAAGATCAAGTGTATCTACTCCACCCTTAGCAGATGTTTGCTTAAATTCTCATGAAAACATCTATGAAAGAGATTCCACAGTTTTCCCTAGTAACCTCTTACAACCCTCCTCTGTCACTGCTTGGCGCATTCTCTGTTTGCAAGGGCAGTATAATGCATTACCTATGGTACTATGGAATCTCCTGCTTCTATACTCAAAGGATGGACAAACAAGTGTAGACTGTGTTCTGTACACACTTGATCCTGCCTCAGTGCAAGCCATTGCACTGGCTCCAACTACATTTTCTCAGACCACAAAGCTCCTTGCCTTTATTTAGAAAATGTAATGTGTTCACACCTGTGAAAAGCCCATTAAATTAAAATAAATCACTGTAAGTCTGGTTTTGTTATTAGGCTTCAGTGTTTGGTCTGGTATGGAATCAAATTAATGAGTTAGTTTTTCATCAGCATAAAATCAGAATACAGAGCAACAGCAGGAGAAAAAGAACTTGTTTGTCCTAACAAAACTGACCTATGCATTCACAAATTGACTTATGATCAATAAGAAAAGCAGTGGAGGAGAAAAATAACTATTCTGCTCTTTGCATTTCAAGGCGTGCTGTAGGAATTACAAAACTATCCAACTGAAAACACTGATATGTTGTGAAAATATTTATTCATTCTTTGTTAATCACACTCTTGTATCTGCCAAAACATCTGCCATATTTACCTGAAATGCTACACTACATTTTCTTTACCGTGCCGTTGAAGGTCATAACATTTTAGCAGAAATCAAAATGAAGATATAGAAGTGTTTTATAATGTGCAATGAACCAGAAATTAATGTAAAAATGAAATATTAAGGTATTTTAAACAGTTACAGGCAAGTAAAATACTACATATATGTGAAATCAAGACTTACTAACTGTAAGACCCTTTGTTTCCATACCTTAAAGTTGGTGACTGTGAAAATTATTATGTAGTAATACTATAAGATCAAATGTCCTCAATTTAAACATTGTATGTGAAACTGAAAGAAGGCTAACTATTTTCTTAAAGAATTATGTGATTATATATTTAATGTAGAAAGATAATTTATGTTAGATAAAATTGATACCAAATATCTTCTTGGTAGCAGAATCCCAGTCTTTCCCAAGTTCAAGTTGATAGCAAATAGATGGAAATTGCTTTCTTATGGACTCTATTGCTTTCTTCATCAACACAAAAGCCCAATTATCACCACTGTGTGTAGAAATGAAGCTTTATTATAAAATCTTGTAAATCCACAAAAGGAGCAGGAAGAAAATAATTTGTTCTAACGATACTCCATTACACATACAGAGCAATAACACATACAGATAGGAAATATTATACACTGTACTGCTTTTCAATAATGGAAAATTGTCTACTACGTGAATGCCTTTTCTAGTAAATTTTTAATGACATTATCAACATCAAACTTCAAGATTTTTTCCAACTATGCCATTTTTTCCAAAAGCCATCCTGTGGAATAAACATATATATTGATATGCTAAAGATTCAGGACACCAAAAATATATTTGGCAAGAACAAACTAGACGTAGGAAAATTACTTTAAATAGTTTTTAAAAAGCTTACACAATAATAAAATTTGAAATCCACATAAGTTTAGGTGAATCAAACGTTAAACTTCAAAAACCTTTGATATTTCAGCAAACATCTATAAGTGACCTGGAATGATGTAGTAAGCTTACCTTGTAAAAGACCATTAAGTGGTCTCTCCCATAACACCCTTTTCTCTAAATTGGAGTGATGGATTCAATGGATGGGCTGTTAGATGGATAAGAAATTGGTTGGATGGTCACATCCAGAGGGTGGTGGTCAACAGCTAGTCCCAGTGGACATCAGTGACATGTGGTGTCCCTCAGGGGTCTGCACTGGGACCAGTGTTATTAAATATCTTCATTAATGACATAGATGAAGGGATCAAGTGCACCCTCAGCAAATCTGCAGATGACACCAAGCTGAGTGGTGCAGTTGACACTACTGAAGGACAGCATGCCATCCAGAGGGACCTGGACTTGGAGGAGAAGCAAAATCATCAGTGCAGTGGAAAAATACTCTTTCATTAGAAGTGTTTACCCAGGCATCTTCATTTTTCTTATTATGGAATAAGAGCAGAATATAGCCATATTTTAAAGTTTTAAAGCATATATGTAATTTACTATTAGTGCCTGAAAAGTGTGACTTGTCTGCCCTTTACCTATATCCCAGGTCTTACATGAAAAACTGGAAAAGGAATTTTATGGTTTCATGTTCTTATCCAGTTTACTCTTCTGCAAACAGCACTGGATTCTCTTCTGCAAGCTAAAACAAAGACCACAGATATAATCTTTTACAATCATCACTGCCACCGTCAGTTTGTGAGAAGTACTAGAATTAAAAAAATATGTAAACCAGAACTGCATACTGTTCTTGCTATGAACAGAGATGCTATAAGAAAAGCAAAGGCTTTCAAAAGTGGAACAATTAAATGCCTGAAGAAGTGAAAGTGTTTCCAATATGGAAGGAAAGGTTTGCACAAATTGGAATCTCTTCCTTTCTCCTTTCCTTGGGGGAGGAGGGGCGCTCTACTGTTGCAGTGATCAGAAAGAAATCCCTAAACTAATACATTTAAACTAAGCAACTCTGATGAAAACGAAGAATAAGAAATCATCATTGTCAGAAAGAAAATCTTACCTGTCATTTTACTTATTTTAATCAATTTCAACATTGGATGGACAGATTAGTAATGTGAAGGCTTTGTATTTAATATCTGCTGTTACACTCTGCAGAATTTTATCTTATTTAAGGGGGGGGAAAAAAAAGGACCTGAAAATAACTAAGTGCCAGGGACTTGACAAAACATGTGGAAGAATAATAACCTGGAAGATATCCTCTTGGGTTTAAATGTATTTCTCAGGCAAGATGTTCCTGTGAGTGAAAGCAAAAGGGGTTTAATTGATCCTTCCTTTCCTACCTAACCTTTTGTTAATGTTTTCCAGTGGTGATAATGAGCTTTTCTGTGACACAGCCACAGCTGGATTCTGTTTGTGGGTGCTCCACAGTGTTAGAAGTGCCAGCTGTGGTTTTTTCACTTACTAGTGAAAAGGATTAAAATTCCTTTTGAGAAAAATCATTGAAGCAGCAATAACTACAGAAGAATGCAAAATCATCTAAGAAGGCCAGATGCCTTAGAATAAAACACGAAGAGATTCTACAAATATTTGTGTGTAAATTGTAAATACAGTCCTACAAATTTAATAGTTTAATAATTTGCTTATTTTAAATTAGTATAGCCATTGCATGCCTTTGAAACAACGTAGTTCCAGCCTCAGCCATGACATATTTGTTCATGTCCACTGCTGCAAAATGCAACATCTGTGTCAAACACGGTAGTCACATTTCTAGGAAATACAAACAGCAGCACAACAGTTAGAAAAAAACCTGTGATTTAACAGAAATGATTCAACACTGTGTTGAAACATTTACTTTTATGAGTCAAAAGATAAAATAAACCCCACAAGATTCTATGCAACTGAAAAGAAAATTAACTTCTGGAGAATACTCAGCTTAATAAAATTAAAGCTGATTAAATTTATCACTATCCATGGTGTGAAATTGTTCTTAATCATGTTCTCATCAAAACGAAACTGTTCCTGTTTATTTGGGTTTAGAATATTCAGTACTATCTCATGAATGGGACAAGTTATTATGTCACTCATTTTGTTTACTGTTTACATAAAATTAGTACCTTGTGTGCAATTTTTTATGCACTATTAAAAATGTGATTAAAACATCAATACTTTCAGTGTAACAGTGCTTTGCACTATAAAATGTTGATCAGCATGCCATTACTGAAACTTCTCTTTTTACCTTAGAAATGAAGGAATAATATTCATCACTGCAAATAGGTATTTCCAGAATTACATAGTGAGATGTAGAACTTTTAATCTCTAAAACATTAGTCAAATCTCTTCGAGAAGAAGAGTAAATAATGACCTTCTAAAAGTTATTTGATATACTGGCAGAGCTGCAGGTGTCAAGCTATTACCTACAAAAGAAGTCACTACTGTAATATGTCTGTAATAGTGAAAAAAAACCCAAACCCAACATTATTTGCTTTTATGAAGCTACTTTGGCACTGAAATCCCCTGAATACAGACTATTGTGCAGAGACACATGTGACAGAAATTAGTAAAGCCATAGCTTCCCACAATTGAGACTACTCCAGGCAGGATGCACTTGAAAGGGGAGGAGATTATGGAATTATGCACTGTGATTGGAAAAGACTTGTGACTGGTCAGCATGTGTTCTTAGGGCATATGTATTAGAAACAAGCTGGGCCTTATTTTAGACTGCTAGGGTAACTTTATTAGCCTATTTTCAGGTTTGAATAGAAGTTCTGTATTGATTGATGCTTCACTTGTGACAGCTAATTTATGTACTCTAACTAAAGACAGAAACAAAAGGGGACAGAATGAGTACACTTACTGCAGGAAGTTTCTCTGCAATAGTCCCTTGATTCTGTAAGCAGAAAGAGACTTAAAAATAAAGCCAAACCTTTCACCAACCGAAGAACTTTAGGCATTTGTTTGACTATACAACTCTAAGAATAAAAACTATTTCCACTGAGTTTCAAGACTTGCTTTCACTTAGAGGTTGAATTGCCTTTTTTTTTTTTTTGGCAATTAACTAAACACTGAGTAGCATTTTGAATAAAAAGACTATTTAACAAATGGATTAATTTTTCAGGGCTGAGTTATGAAATAGGACAATAAATAGCATACTCTACCTGTGCTACAAAGCCTATTATCCTTGCCTTCATATATACACCTTCCAGAAGGACAGCATTTTCCAATCTGTCCTGAAGACCGGTTTTTACAGGATTCAAAAGATTTGCATTTGGTAATGCACAGTTTAAACAAAGAGCTTATGGAAGATTTAAAAGATCTTTTTTTAAATATGCATTTGGGAAGGATGGTGAAACTAATCCTATATCAGTGACCCACATTTATTTATGCAATTCAGAACACAAAAGTAACACCCAGTTTCTTCTATGAACACCCATGTTGTATTGCTGAGCTATAGGCTGTTTGTTTAAGGGATCATGAGTTCATGGTAGTTCTTTAAGCTCTTACAAGGTCTTTATTTAGAACCTTGCATTTGAATTATTTAAAGACCATCTGATGATTTATGCAAAAGCACTTTCTTCGCTTCTCTTGAAACACACTGTGACAGAAGGATTTGCAACTGCTGTTGGTAATTATGCCTATAGTAAATCTGTTAAACAGATGCTACACAGATGCCACATGGTAATCACTAATTTGGTAACATTCGCAAACAAACGACAAATTATTATGTCATCTTCATACAAGTACTAAAAAAAAAGGGTTCTGGTAAGTATTTAGGATACTCAAGGAGCAAGTCAACATACAAACAGAAAAATTTCTTACTGTCATGCTGTAAATGACATTGTGACTCTTTCTCATTGCTTTCTTGCTCCAGTTCCACTCCAACTGCAGGCTGAAATGCTTTTATTTGAGCTTTAGCAAGGCAAAATTTATTGGATATCCTTTTCAAAACAAAGAGGTATCTCTGGCAGAGACTATGGAATTTGTGTTATAATTGCAGTAAAGTAAGGAAATGTGAGTTTGCTCTGTAGTTACAAGAATCATGCAGAGCTCTGTCAGTATCACTCTCTAGAGGGCCTGGCTGCTTGGGCTCAGTGCCAGCTTTGTCAGTGCTGCTGTGGAGCCCTGAAAGAGAGCTGTGAGGAGACTCAGCAGATTCCTGCCTCTCTTTTGCTTAAGAGATGCCTTTGAGCTTAAGCTCTTACCCTTGGTGTCAGCTGAACTATGTTCCCAATACATCTGCATCAAGCTTTCCACCTCCCTGGTTCTGACCCAGATCTTGTGGACTCAAGTTCTCGGTTCGATCTTGGACCTGCAGACAAAGCACCATGAGGAAGCTATCTAGACTGACCCTGGCTACTATCACCAGCAGTCACTGTCACCTGCTCTGCTCTTCCAATTTGGGTGCTGTGTGACCAGCGCCACTGCTAGTGGTACAAATGCCCTGGCTTTGCTCACTTTCACCCCAGCCCCCCGGCCTACCCTGGTGGAGCATACCTTGTCAGCAATCCCTGCGGCAGGATGGGAATTTCCCAGCTAGTTTCTGCAAAGATGAGACAATGGACTGACTTGCAGCAGAGTAACTGAACTCCTGATTGATAAACTCCTACCCAGATTAAAAAAGAAAGAACTGACTACGTAACAGAGGAGCTGGGGGAGAGTTATGTGGGAGTTCATTGGAGACTCCCATAGGCAGACCATCTGTGCTTAGACCAACTGAAAGTTGTCACACTAAAACCTGGAATTGTTAGCTATGGGAAGGAGGAAATAAGTGTCACTTTCAAGTGGCAGAAGTAACAAAGTATGTTCCTCATTATACTTCAAACTTCTGCCAATTTGCATCCTCCCAGTTTCTGGGCATGGTTTGGGGGACAGAACATCCCCATGACCATTCCCATTAGGCAGGCTGGATACAAACACTCAGGCCTGAGGACCAAGGGGGTTCCCTAATTTAGGTGTGGGCTAAGCCCCAACAGGCAGCCACAGTCTCTACAGGCATTGCTAGGCATGTAATGCACCAGTACAGATGCAGCCCACTGATTACTGTGTATATCATACAAACAAGCTTGTTGATCTATCCATGCTGCATTTCCCATGTACACTCAAAATAAAAAGCTTTATATAAATTGAAAAAACCCTACAATATCATAGACTTCTGTCTCTACAACCATCTTTTCCTCATTCTGTAGCCAAATGCTTGCATTAGCAATAACATAACCAAAATCCAATTCAGTGAAGCATTTCCTTATTCAGAGTTTCCCTGCTACAACAATGAGAGAAGAAAAACAGCATGGTAATTTTAGACAGGGAAAGAACCTTCCTGGTTCTTTCGTGGAGGGAGAACGTAGCTCTTACTTTTTTTATACATTTATTACTGCAGAATCAAAAGCATTAAAAATGTAAAAGGAGTATTTTCATTTAAATATTGAACAGAGATATAATCTCTACAGTTTTTACTTCTCTATGTGAAGACAAGATTAACATTCTACAACACTTGCACCACTTGGTATTTTCCTACTGAGATGTCAGAAATAACTCTGGTACTCACCTTGCTATTAAGCACTCATTTAAGTACTGCACTCCGTTTATCATGAATGCTTTCAGCCTGCTCTTCTCCTGAATTGGTAAGAATTTTATTTTAATAATGAACATAGAGTTTTCAAGGATTTCCATTGCCCTCCTATTAAAAAAGAAAAGATATTTTCTTTTGGCTGACAAAATTTTCATTCCCGCTATCTACCTGACTCAGTTCTCACATTCTTTGCAATTCTAGGAAGTTGCAAAACAAATTCCATTTTATCAGCATGCTAATCAAATCAACTCAGAACGTCTCTTAATCAGTTCTACTAATTTTGCTTAATTATGTGGAAAATTTAGTGTGACCTACATTTTCAGTAAAATCATGGCTTGAACTAAGTGCAAACTCTGGCTTTGATCTCTTGCTGCTAATACCCGCTGTTAGGAATCTGGAATTACCTTAATTTAAACTGCAACAATCTCTCCTTCAGTTCCCTTCTCACACTGAACCATTGTAAAATAACTCTCCTTTTTAAGAATGTAAACTGCTTTTCCTATTTCCACTCACTGATTTAAAATCTGCAAATATTAAAAAAAAAATAAAAAAATCCTTGCAGCACAACATTTAAAAAGAACTTTGGCAAGCTGATCCAGACTAAACCCAGTGCAGCAAACACACACCTCACCCCCCAACAACAACAAAAAACCCAGAACTGAGAGGCTGGTATTAACCCAGATCTGTTCTCGGATAGAATTCACCCTCTGGTCTACAGCAAAAACTTACAGAAAGGAGGAGTGTAACAGTGATGTGGAGGCAGGGGGAGATGGAAGTAGAGGCAGTGCTGCTCTTCTCGGCAGCATCAACCTAAATTGTCTGTAAAACAACTCGAATGAAAATCAGCTGCATGTCATTTGTGACAAACTATGCTAAGATATGAGAAGCTGGGAAAGTTTTATTTAAACATGAGTTGAATTTGTGACAAGAAAATGACAGCATCTGGTTTAAGGGATTAAAATGTATTATCAATGTATATTTGTTTTCTTTGATGCTTATGAGTGTAAAGCTATTTTAAAAGCTGGTTAGAATGATAATCATTGTGTAAATGAGCACACTGCACAGAGCACTGATCTCTTTATATCGTATATGAGCTCCTCAGCATGTCATGGGACTTCCTTGGGTTTCAGAGCTGGTCAGTGGTGAATGAGTGTTAAGTGCAAGCTAGCAGGTCTTATGACTGCGTGGGTTCAGACAGAACAAAGCCAAAAACAATGCCCCCATTAAGCTTATTTGAAGCACAGAGCCCAGTTTTTCTCTGAAAGGCATTTAGAGGGTACACTTCAAAACCACTTTGAGAACTTAACATAAGGCAGCTCTTGATTTGGCTTAAAATTGCATCACTGCTCCAAGCGAAACTGCTAATGCAGACACACTGCTAGTAACTAGCATGAAGAGAACATATGCTTGTAAAACTAAACATTCAGGTCATAAATTCTTCTTACCAATAAATGTTTGGATCCCAGTACACCATGTCCATATCTCACCCAGAAGACTTGTATCAGTGTCACTGCTAGACTTTTACTCTATATTTCTGAAAAACCAACTTGATGATGTCAATTTTCCACAGTGACTTAAGGCCAAGTAATTTTATTTGTGAGATAAGTGGACAAAGCTGACCCTCTAGAATACTTGGCCTCTTCAAATTCATCCTGGACTCACAGGATGAGGCAGGACAAATCAGAAACTGGTTGTTCAAAAGTAACGTGAAAGGAAAGCAGTTCTTGTGTTATGCAAAAGTGCCTGATATTAAACAGCACTCTCTCTTGGGGAGGCCATTTGGAGGGAAAATGACCTTTCTTTAGCTTAATGAGAATTCCACATAGACTGCAAGCTGATCAAGCTTCTATAAATAAATCAACACGTACATTAAAGAGTGCAAAAAAAGGAAATCAGATGCTGTTTTAAGTACTTGTGTTAATTTACTAATTCATATTTTTCTGCTCTATGTATGTACAAATGAGGAAACTTTTATGAGAACAGTTTCTTTACTAGTTTCTTAGTACTAAACCCAAAGAACCTAATTACCCAGCAGGTCCTTCTAGCTTTAAAATTAGTATGGTCAAATTGCATCAAAACCTTTACAAGGTCAACAAAACCTTTGCATGCACCCTGCAGAAATATTCTACTGTAGTGTGGACAGAGAATAAACCAAGAGACAATCACATTGCAGAGGAAATGTTTAAATGGCACTGTCACCACCACTTGATAATCTAATATAAGATTATGGTTTGATTAATTTGTCAAGGACCCAGGTTGAGAGGAGATGATTAGGATAAGGTTTCAGGTAAATAAACTCCAGCAAAACACCGTAGCCTGAGGTAATTCTAGGGTGAGATTTACAGCATGTTACCTATATTACATTTAAGGAATATGTTTTATTTTCTTACTCTGTAACCTATTTGATTTTCAATGTACACACTGTTTCTTCACTGCAGTAAAAAAGGGAATCAGATGGCCAGCTACTGTGGAATTACATAAATTATTAGGTAAAGAACAAGAAGTGGTTAGTCAAGGAGAGGGAGCAACATAGTCCATTTGAATCTGGGGGCTCATTAAATCTGGAAAATCAACAGTATCAGACAGAATTTTATCCATGTCTGTATACACTATATACCCAATAGTCCTGGCAACTCTCATCATCATCATCATGG
>VWZG01010662.1:7910-34041 GCA_013396735.1 Grallaria varia
ATCAAAGTTACTGAAGTTGTAAGTCAGCATGGAAAGTGATCTCATACTCACAGTGCCACTTTAAATTGCGTTTCACTATGAACTAAAATCTTATGTGAGATTTTCAATACATGTTCTTCCTTTTTTTTAATGAAAAGTAAGGAAATAAATACTGATCTGTCCACTGACAAGTTATGTGCAAAAAATCTGAATGACACAGTTACAGCTGACAGCTTTCTTAGGGATCAGTAAGGTACAAACAAGTGTAATGCTTCAGGTTTGCTCACTGGCCACACCTTTCAAGGCACATGCCCAATTTTAGAGCATTTGTACAGTTCATATAAATACAAGGCTGTTTTTTTAACAGAATTCAGCATTCAAATACATAATTTTTATTCTAATGAACTTAAATTTAAGGATAACTGTGGATATTTGTTGCTTTTTTCTAGCTTAAGTCTGTTGGGGAAATGGGGGTGGAAAGAGGAAGAGGTGAGTTCATAACATTTCCACTCTATATTCCAGTATTTCTGTTGTCAGCTTTGCAGTGTGTTGTTACAGGGTAAGGTAGTTCAGATATTCCAGGGATGAAGATCTAAGGTAGTATGTGTGGGACTTTCAACAGCCCCTATCCTTTTTATTCTACTACCAGGACGTCCAAAATTACACTAGCTTTAGAATTTGGTGATACTTTTTAAAGCTGTGATTGAAATTCATATTATTTCTGGAAATGGCTCCATGTATTTACAGTGAGATACTTGAAATCTGTGTGCACCTAGAATTGGAGATTCCTTAATTGGAAAAATATATCTTACGTTGTATTAATAATTAAGTATTAAGTGCATTCTAGTGGGAAGGAATTTTTGATTTGTAACACCATACTTTAATGTGCTTTCTGTACTTAACTGGTATAGATACCTTATATCCTAAGAACAAACTTCTTGTCTTCTGTAGTTCTCTGAGCTATCATCAAAAAATCCAGATATTTAAAGTGTTCCTTTTGCTTACTACATATACATTCAGATGCTGAAGATTAATTGTATTTTTCCATGACAGGAAATGAAACTTCAACTGAATTTTGAATATTCAAAAGTCGCTATCCTACAACCTAATTGTAAATCAGACAAAAGTAATAAATCTCGGTCAGATTGCAGGTATATTCATCAGTTGTGGATATGGTGAAAACTGTGCTTCTGAGCCTCCTGCATAGGTGTGGCATGCTCTGGCTTTCATAACTTAAAAGAATTTTTGTGCATTACTTTAACCAACATGCTCTCTCAACGTCTCCCCCGTCACTGTTCTTCTTAGTTAATTTTTTTAATTAATTCATGAGTATAACAGAAAGTACTAGACTTCACCCCTCCACAACTGGTGTGCTGTAAAAGAGAGCAAATGAAATGTGTCTTCTTCTGTGGCAATGTGAGAACTCAACTTTAGTCTTTAAACCATTATCTGTGTCATTGGAGTCTCCTACTCTAAGATATGCACTGTAGGATGAGAGCTTTAACCTAATTTCTGCAAACATCTTAATTTTTGCCACATCCCTCTAAAAGTGTAGCTCCACTCATGCAGCCTTGTTCAAGATCCTGGCTATGTCCTCTCTCCTCTTATAGCTCATTGCCCTTGGAACAAAATTATGACTACTTCTACCTACTTCTGTGATGTAGTCAGTGAATAGTGTTATGTCTGTGCTCAGACCGCTTCAACTTGGCTGTGATCAGGTATTTTCTCAACTGGTAGGTACCAAAATAATGTCCCTGAGGAAGGAACGTGATAATTAGTGACCATTAGATTCTCTGCTTTAAGGAAAATGTTTCATGTGTTAGAGGTTGTTGTGCGATTATTGCCTTGACTATGGGTAAGTAGACTTTTAAGATGATTAAATCATCTCCATTTGAATAAACCATGGAATGTAAGAGAGAAATTCGGTGGACATGGAACTGCATTTAGAGAATTAGGCCACATTTTAGAAAATGTAAGGCTGTCATCTATAAAATATATGGAATGCTTTTGCTTCTTGGTTACTAACTGTAATATAGAATAACAAATTAATATTTAGCTTTCTCAATTAAAAAAAAACAAACAATAATAATAGTAACAATAAACAACTTATTTTGAATCCGAGATAATTGTACTTCAACAATAGTAACTCTTTAGATGATGGAAATCCACTAGAATTTTTTATTTTAATGAGGTGGGGGAGGAGGATGGAGAGGTCTAGTAGAAATATCAAGGGCGAAGTTTTATAAATGACTGTTCTCTCTGGTGCAAATCATCTTGCTGTTGCCGAATGGAGATGCAGTTCTGGGTTGGTGCCTGAAGAAACCATTTTCAGCAACTCATACTTCATTCAGAAAAAGTATAAAGTATTCTTCTTCAAGAACGTGATTCAAATCTCTTCATGTTTTCTGTGCTTAACTCTTTTCATGATAAGGAGTACCAAAGGAACCTGCTGGCTAGGTGAGACTGGGTGACAAAAGACTTAATGCAGGGAATGTTTGAACATTCTTAAGGCAACAGTGATTATTATCACCATAATAATTTCTCTATCAGCAGTGCTTCAGTGTTATGAGTAATAGATTTTTATTTTAACAGTTAACCAGTGTACTCAGATTGCTCCAACTTACCAAATACTTCCTCCCTATTTGTGTTCCCACTTGCAATCCGACAAGAATTGAGAGAATCTGTGTTAATTTGTTTTATTGTTGTGTGCCAGTGCTGAGGCACTTATTGAATATTAGTGACTAAAATATCTAAAACTCTCGTAAATAGACATCTGATTCTAGTTTTTAATAAAAATATACTTCTGCTTTCAGTTTCACGTGCATACCATTCCAGTAGAGTGATTCATGCCCACATGGGTGTGATAGACTTGTATTTCACAGAGTTGACTGTAAAGGTCTTGCATACAAATTTGAAATGCAATAATTCTTCTGAAATACAGTAATTCTTCTTAAATTCAACTCCAGGTGCTCAGAAGTTAGATTTCTCTTTTCTTTAAACATGTTTTTTTTTCCTAATAAGTAACATCCAGCATGAGTGTGTTATCCTAGTGCTTTTATTAGGATCAGCAATACAATTTTGAAGTAAATCTGTTTGTCTCCCCTTTGGTTTGCGTTGTGGAGGGATCCTAGGGAGTGACCTGGACTGGATTCCTTTTGCAGAAAATAATCTGAAAGATGCACTGTAGGAATGTGCCTAATACACTCCAGCCACTAATAAGCCCGAAGTCTTTGAGATTAATTCTGAGAGCTAGTCCAAAGGGGAAAGACCCTGCAACATGTATAATATGAAGTGTGTTCTTAAAGTTGACTCTTACACTGTACAAGCCCAATTTTATTGGCCTATGCTATTGCTAATTCAACCGTAGCTATCAAGTGTTGCTTAGCACTTCCATGAAACTGGTTTTGTATGCATGTGAAGCTTTGTTGGATGAATGACATAGATTTATAACTGACCATGTAATTAGTGTGATTATTTGTGAAAATAAGTTTTCACTTATGTATTTAACCTCTTTAATGCTTCTAATAATTGCAGACTACCTATTTGCATGTTGCTATTAATTTTTAAGTTATCATGACTCAAATTTATTCTAGGCTCTAAAACTTGTAGTACATTCATAGTTGTTCCATAGCCTGCACCTGGAAAAATCTGTGTAAGAGTTTTCCAAGAAGCTCAGTTAAATTGCTCTAATTTTGAGAGACTAATTTTTTCAGTGGCATTTTTGAGGACATTGAATGTTGCAATGAGACATCTAAGTGAAATCCACTGAAATGAAATTAGTCCAAAAAAGTTTTTTTGGTTTTTTTTTTTCAGTTTTAAAACAATCAAATATCTAATTGGAAGCTTCTAACTCCATAAGTTATGGTTTATAAATATAAATTAGATGTTACAACCGGTCCTCAATGAAATGAGATTGTTTCAGGCCAATTGTGAATTGGAATAGCCATTCTGTTATATGAACTTTTGAACCTACCTGTTATGTGAAATGCCTAAAAGTTTTAGGCATTTCATGAAGTAGATGGTAGGTGTAACTGTTAAGGGTTACATTGTGAAACCTGGTGCTATCATGGTTCCTTTGTGTTATTGTTGTGAACAGTGGAATTTTCAGTAGGAAATAGCATCCTTAGCGGTTCATTGCCAGTGAGGATATTACTGAACAATGGAAGTGTTAGAAATGCAGCATTTGTCACATGGTCTTCAATCCCTCCCAACAGTTTTAGGCTTGAAACAGAGAATTGATTGCTATATTTCCTTTTGGAAACATACTTTGACTTTCTTTTTTTCCTCATAGACCTATGTTTGTGTTTTGTTTTGTTTTGTTTTCTCTTTCATTTGGAGGACAAAATTTCATTTAGGATGATTTTAACTTTGCACATATATGTTTAAATCTGCATCTACTTGTTGTAGGATAACTCAGGCCTTCTGAGGATTTGTGTTTGCATCCCAACAACTGGGTCAAATTTAGGTGTCTAAGTAAGCTTTGCCCTGTGCTTCTGTTTTTTCTCTGCACCTATACAATAAAACTGTTAGTGACTCTGCATTTTTGGAAGTCACAATGACTCCACTGTGCCAGTCCATTTTGCTTATTCCTCTCACCTTGATGAGAGTAATGCACCCAGGTTGCCAGAAGCCTTTCCCAGAAGTTGCTTTTGGTTTACTTTTTATTTCATGCAGTCCACCACATTGCTGGTGAACAGAAAATTGTGTCATAGCAGCAAAGCCTTCTGTTATTGCAGCAACAGGATTTTGAATTCATTTTATATACAAACTCATAAACTGTATAGGCAAATTCTAAACCTGTTTCTCAAGTCCAGTTTGTCTTTTTATTTGTCATGCGCTTTTACGGTTCACATGCCTGTAAGAGATGGCTGAGTCAGAATATAGGCTTATGTGCCATCTAATGAACAAAAGTCAGCTGTCACACTCTGAGGACATGCAACTGACTTAATGTGGACATTTGTTTCCATAAGTGTGTTACAGAGTTACTGATACGTTAATGCAATCCCGCGTTTGAACACACTGAGAGCCTTTTTGAATAAAGAGATGTCATGGACTATGTGAGGGTGGCTGGAGGGTGAATGTACAAATGAGCAAGCACTTGGAAAAGAAAAGTTGGTTATTTGACAAAGGCTTGAGCTCTTTGAGGTGTGTCTTGCAAATGTACATCTATCAACCATATTTTCTGTATTTTCTACCAGTTTTGTGTATTAATTTGACCTCCACTCAATATACTCTGTATTCTAGCAAAAGATAGAAAAATGTATCTCTGAAAAGAGGTACATCACCGGGATTTTCTAAGAATTTTTCAGGTATTAGTCTGATGTATATCCAAGCAACTTTCCAAAGGCATAGAAGGCAGAATTGGAAGGAATCTGGGGACCTTTCCTTGTGTACTCTTTTTGCTTAAATATACATAAGACTTTCTTGGCAGTTCTGACTATTTGTTAAATTTTCTTTTTGATAGGGCTGTTGTAATAATAGCCTTGTTCTTGACCCAGACTGCTGACACTGTTTTGTTGGTGGAAATGTATTTATCATGTTGCAAAGAAGTCTGTGTAACCAGAGGCATAGTCTCCAAACTAAAACAGAAGTTAATAATGAATGTTGCAGTAGTCTCAAAGGTGAAAACAAATGTTGATTCTAAGAAATACATGTATTGCTGTGTAATTTAAAAGTAAATATAACAAGATTATGGTAAAAAGAATGCATGCACTATAAAAGTGATTTTTATATACTTCACTAATTCTTTTTTATTTTTCAAAAAAGCAGTAATTCCCTTTATTCACTTATGTAATGAAGCAGTAATTTTGAGATGTGATTAATTTTTTTTTTTTTCATTCAGTGGCTTACCAGTTGTCTGTATCATAGGTATGATTTGGCTGTTACCCATCTAAATTCTATGCTTTGCCAGCATGACATTTCTCTTACTTATTTAAACCTTAAACTTGCATTATTCTCTGCACAAGTAGAGTTTTTGCCTATGCTTATCTTCAGGATAAATCACAGGATGTTCTGTGTTGGTGTCACTCCCTGGGGCTTTTGACTAAAAGCTCTTCAGCCCTGCTGTTAGTTTAGGGGAATTGCACAGCCATACAGGTTGCTGGGTTGGGGCTGAACTGTGGTAGGTAAGAAGTCTGTGTTGCTTTTGTGACATGGCCTAGAGTAACTTACTGTGGTTTTGAAGAAAGATTAGATTTATACTTCAGCATTGCCAGACTCAGAACATAATGAGTCTTTTCTTTCCATTATTTATGCTAAGAAGAACATCTCTTTTTCTTCTTGGCTCTCACTTTTGGAGGATAGTCACGTTACAGTGGAAGGGTGTACTAAAGGAAGCAGAAACTAAAACACTAAGAAGTCTTACACACACACAAAAAAATAATGGTAAGCTTGATTGAAATAGAAAAGTGTTATAAATTTACTTGAAGATGCAGTAGAAAAAAGTCATACTTTTCTATGGCCAGATTCAGTCATTAGTAGTTTTAGCAACTGTAGGCTTTATGAAAGTTGCTCTTCCACAAGCATGGCACATCAAGGAACAGTAAAGTCAAGTTGATTCTTTATAAACTACTGTTGTCACTATTCTTATATAAAAGTAATGGCATAAACAAAAGACAGACTCAGGAATGTTCTTGAGGCTGTCTTTGTGGGGTATTTGGTATAGCGGGTATATTGTCGTTCCACCTATAGTATTAAAAAACAAAAAAAAAGGAAATTATGATCCCTTCTTCAGCTGTTCGTTATAAGGGAATAATCAATAAAGTCCTTTGTACTAAAACTGAAACATGGTACACATTTAAGAAAAAGCATCTGAATCAAGACAACAGAGTGTCTGTTTTCAGTGTTCTGATGCATCAGAAGTGATGTATGAAAAAAAGCTCAGATAAAGACAGCTTAAGGTGTCTATTTCTAAAGCCCCATTGTACTAAGTCTGGCTGGGATGGAGTTAATTTTCTTCATAGCAACCCCTGTGGTGCTGTGTTTGGGATCAGTGACTCAAACAAGGTTGACAGCACACCAGTGGTTTGGCTGTTGCTGAGCAGTACTTACACAGCATCAAGGTTTTCTCTTTTCCCGTTTTTCCATCCCCTAGTGACTGGACTGGGGGTGCACATGGGGTTGGGAGGGGACACCACCCAGACAGCTGGCTCAGGTTGATAAGAGAGCTATTCCATGCCATGTAACGTCATGCTCGACAAGAAAAACTGAGGGGAGGAGGTATTAAGGGAGGTGGCTGTTGTGCAGAGACTAGGTTGGGCATTGGTCTGTTTATGGGAGATGGTGAATGATTGCCTTTCCATCACCTGTTTTATGTTTCCTTCCTCTTTTCTTCACTTCTTAGAGTTTCCTCCTTTGGACTCCTTCTGTTCTCTGCTGGGGGCTGGGGAAGGAAGGAGTGGCTGTGTGGTCCTTAGCTGCTGCCCAGGGTGAACCCACCATCCCATAGAGCAGGATCTGTCAGGATTGAGGTGCTCCAGCAGGCAATTCTGGAATACGAAGATACCAAATACATGTTTAATGGTGTATGTTTTTGTTCTGCACATTCATGGGGAAGACTTCATGTGAATTCAATAGATCAAAGAAGAGATACTCAATGTTAATTGTTATAAACTTCCTATCAAAATTGGTTGGTGCTCAATTGCAATTGCACATTGGGTGTTTTTTGTTTTTGTTTTTTTACTTTTTAATAGTGCCTCCTACTTCTTTCTTGTTAACTGCTAATATAGTCTGCATGGTTTTGACTGGTCATTTACTGTATCCAGCTAGAATAATAAAGCGCACATTAAAAATATGCATACAACCTAGATAGTAAATAAATTTAAAAAAAAAAAAAGAGAAAAAATACTGAACTGAAAATAAGCAGAGGGAGGAAACTAAATTCATATGAATAATGATGACATTGTATTCTGCACTCCTTTTCAGATTTCTTAGATAAAATTGTAATCAAGAACACTGAGGGCCCCATAATATTAACGTTATTGCTTCGTTAGAGCTGTTCGTTGTTTACAACATGAAATAACAGGGCGCTGCAAAGTTGTATCCTATACAAGAGAATTGTATACAGTACCTCTGCAGTTCTGTACTAACATTGCCAGGTGCATATTGTAATTTTGGTGTTACTGCAGTAAAGTAATTTAGGAGCAAAATCTCTTAAAACAGTTCATTTAAGCTTAGCGTTTTTGGAAAGCAGAGTGCTCTTAAACCAGCTCTGTCTAGAACGCTACTTATTTTTATTCAGTCTATTTCAGAGCACTTTTCCAACATTTTTGAAACACATTTGTACCTCGTACCTAACTGCACAGGCAAAATCATCATACTTCAATACAGTTGATTTGTATTTGATAGAGAGTAGGTAGAAATAATTTGTATTTGATGTGTGTCAAAGGGGTTGAAAAACTTTTTTTTTTGCTTTGTTTTTGGTTAATAGGAATAGGATGATTATCTCGATGAGATTAAGTCGTCAGGACAAGGGGCAAAACTCATTGAAGTCATGTGATATCTTCCCAATCATTTCAATAACTATGCCAATCCCAGTGAAACAGTTCCTCTCACGATGGATGTGAGGAAATATTGACAAGTTGTTGAAGAAACAGTGGTGGGAGGGAGGGCTGAGAGAGAAGTACCATGGAGGTAGCTAGGTCAGACATTTGAGGTGGAAATTGATAGAAGGGGGGCAGCAGTGCTTGAAGGCACATGCTACTCCATACTTAAGATGACATATATTATTTTGAGTGATATCGAGTGCCTCAGTTTACTAGGGTGAATAACAAATGCAGAAAGTTAGGATTTAAAATCAAACTGTGTTGGGTTACATAAAGAAACTAACCTTTACTCTCTCACAGTAGAAATAAATGATATTTCTGTGTCTCACTACTGGAATAGGTGCTTTACTAGAGGACATGGTATCATTACATTGTGATGAGGGATTTATAAACGTGTTCTTGTTTGAAACAAATGAACAGAGCTCACAGACTTTTCAACAGTTGCTCATTTAGACTTAGTGTAAATAATAACTGTTGTACGTATGCTAAAAAAAATACAGGAGACTGAAAATATTTAGTGTTTTACAGATCCCTTGAGTAAGTGATATAAACTGATAATTTGTTGCTGTGAATAATGAACAAAGAAATTCCAGATTTGAAAATATTTCCTTGAATGCCAGTAGGAAAAATCTGTAGCAATCAAGAACAGAAAGATCTATGTGTGTGAATTTGATTATTAAAACATAATGACAGTGAAGATGAAAACTGTCACTTGCCTTGGTTTGAGGAAATCCTACTCTGCATGTGTTAACTGGCAAAATCATCAAAACAACATGATCTGTTATATTGTGAAATAAGCTTAACAATCCCTCAAATAATCTTACTATGGAAATTTCCCTGCATCTTGTGTATACTTGGAGAGAAGAAATACTTTTTCTTTTTATTATAGGCTAAATATTGACTTTATTCAGCAATGGCTTTTAAAATGCTTTTTTTTTAAATTAAAACTAGGTAATTTTGCTGTAATAATTTTTAAAATTTCTGTACTAGCCAGTTTTGAATATGTTTAATTGTAAATAACAGAGAACAGACTTTTGTGAAATTTTTTATATGGTAGAGCCACATGTATCTGGGCAAAAAATAATGTTTTTTGGTTTTTTGTGTGACAAAGCTATTCAAATTTTTGTATGAAAATTTTGTGGAAGGTGACCAAATATAAAAAAATCCTCAACCATAACATGTTGCAAAAGCTGCTCAGTATTATTTGCATGATTAGATACAATATGACTAAAAGTCTTTCTTAACCAGAAATTATTTTAATGTAGACCAAAAAACAAATTGAAAATCAACTTTATTAGAAATTAATTCTAGGGAAAAGAAATGAGATGCTGAGATAAGTTATATTTAAGCTCTCTTTTAATTTTTCAAAAATGAGTTTTGCTCACATAGAGAAAAAATAGAGAACTTAATATCTTAAAATTTTCTCTGACTTAGAAAAAGCTGACCAAGACAATACTGTGGCAGAAGATAAAGATACAAACCAGCTTTCCAGTAACCAAAGTATACAAGCAGAGATACAAGAGCAGTCCATCTGGGGAAATCGCACTGATGGTGACCTCATCACAAGTAAGTATTTCCAGAACAAATTGCTGCCTTTTAGGCTTGCTTTTGCAGTGTAATGGGATACTGCCTGTTGACTCTGTTAAATGTGTGTCAAATGCAATTGTGGTGCATCTGTAATGCACATCTATTGAATTTATATCCCAGATTGACTCCTGTCAGCATACATAAGGAATGAGTACAGAGAAAGGTGTGATTGGGGTGGTGCAGTATAGTATAGACCTCTGTAGCATCTATATTTTGAAGCCTTAATATTACATTCTTTCCTTATCATTAATAGTATAATTAGTAGACAACATGAGTTGTAGTGTGCTACTGTGCTAGGTGTCATTGCCCTTGATTTCCCAGGCTCTGCACTTAAGTGGCAGAGTAAACTAAGATGAAAGCAGTTGCTTCCAGGTGCACTGAGTACTGGTCAGGTGTAAGTTTTTTAAGAGTTTTGAATCCTAAAGTGATTCCTTTCCAAACCGGAAGAATGCTGTAAGACAAGACTTTAGACCTATGCTATAGAACTGGGGAGTTTTTTAATTAATTTTTATAGGTCCACATTCCTAGTGTATGTCTTGAATGCTTTAAAACATAAAAAGGTATGCAAGATTATTCCCATTTTTCTGTCTTGAGTTGAAGATCATATGTTGTCCAAATGATTACCCACAATTGCTCCCTCCTAAGGCAAAAGTATTTCTGTCAACTGCCAGAGCTAAACTGCTCTAAAATTCTGTGAATGCTTGAACATTAGTTGCTCAGGGGAGGGGCAGCATGAGAAACTGTTCTCTAATTATAGGGTGTATTCAGAAAGCAAATGGACTAAATGCCGAGTGGTGCTCCAGCTTTCTGAGGTCCTTGTCTGATCATACACTTCAGGGTCAGTCTGTCTTTACACTGCACGCAGACTGCATTGTACACAGTGGAATAAATTTGTATTTCTGAACTTGCTGTTGTCAAAACTGGTGATTTTTGCCGGGGTTTTCTGTTTCTTTTCAGTGTGTGGGGGGTTTTTTAAAATTTTTTTTTGGGGGGGAGTTGGTGTTTTGCTCTGTTGTTTTTTAGTCTTATCTGTACATTCATCTTCTCCTGAACTTTGTGTTAACATTTGAGGTTCTTTTAAAATCATAGTTAATCCTTTTCTTTTGAAATAATGAATCCCAACAAATACTTTTACCCCTAATGTATTGAATAATTACATAGATTCTTTACCAGAAACTTGAATTTAGCATGTCAGATATTTATCTGACAATTTAAAACTAATTCCTAGAGGTCTATAAAGAGGGAAAATTGTCCTGCACAGATTGAGAGTTTACTTAATCCCAAAAGATTATTTTAAACCTAACTGTCCCTGGACAAACAATTGCTTTGTACTTATGCAGAGGATGTGGAAGGTGTGTGTGGCATCTCCTGCTTTTGGAATGGCCTCCTTCTCATTCCCTCTTCTTAGAAGCTTCCTTATTGCTGTACCCATGTGAAAGCAGATTTATTTCATAGCAGTTAGCAGCATGCCTGAACTATGGAGGAAAGGAACAAGGACTGTAGGGTGGTGCTATGCTTCCTATAATCTGTTCACCACAAAGACTTGCTGCAGTGGCTGCACTGAGGGAATGATACGTTTTTTTCAACACATAGCAGAAATTGACACAGAGTGTGCAAACCCTTGGTAAAGAGACTTGATGATTATATGTAGTTATATCTCTGTGATGGGAGGGTTATTTGCTCCTGAATTTAAGAAAGGTAACAGGGAAAAGGGCAAAGATAGGGTAAAATTCAGAGGTGTAAGGTACTGTTGCAGTCTGCACGACTGTGCTCCTCCTGGAGTCACTAGTACCTTTGACTTTGTGAAAAGCATCTTTAAAGCTGTGTGTTTCTAAATACTTAGTCTTGATAATTGTGTATTAGAGGCTTTATTATAGGTTATATTTGATTAGATGTTAATGCAAACCTCTCTTTGCTTCAAATTAATGATTTATTTTTAACCTTTAATTCAAGTCTTCTAGATGGAAGAAATAAAAATGATGAGTAAAGCAACTTTTTTTTTTTTTTCCTGTTTGTTTTTGGTAGGGGGGCTTTACTCAATTACAAATACTTCTTGTAGTTTGCAGAAGTTTTACAACTTGGCATACCTAGTAACTAAAATTTGAAAACTAGAACAAATGCAGCTTGTTTATCACAAACACAAGGAAAAATTTGTTTATCACAAACATTACTCAGGTATTTCATGTTAAATAGTAAGTATTGTAGCTCAGAATGGTCTTGATTCAACCAGATTAGCCCACCAAACTAAATGTCACAAACTATTGCATATTGAAAGAAGCTTTCTTTAAATTGTTTTAGGCAGGGTGTACTTCAGTTTTCTCAGGTATTAACAACTGTTCACCACTATCCCAATGATTCAATTTCTTTTTTTCTCATACAGATTGTTTTCTGCCCCCACAGTTGATACATATACTCCGTTTGTCTTAGCATTGGTTTTTACTTTATAAATGTTTCCAGCATTTAATTTCCAAGCTTTTCCTTGTTTGCAGCTGTTTTATCCTGCTGTTATATGGAATTAGATTAATCAGTCAGTTTTATTGGCACACCAACAACGAAGTCCAGTGTTAGAGTCCCTGTAATGACTTCATTATGTATCATTTCTCATTTGCACTTGTGAACTCAGCTTGCCAGGCAACACCAATAAACTGAAATGCTGCCTCCGTTTTCCACAGTAAGATGTTTTATGTTCACCTTGCTCCACCTTTTCAGTCCTTTTTGCAAGCTCCCATTTTTTAACCTCTAGAGATTTCCTCCAGATTAACCTTTCCCCCACCTCCTTTGGAGCATCCCTTCTCCTCATGAATGAAAATGTTCATATGATCCTGGGTAATCAGTTAATCTTATGGAAAGCTTCAACTAAGGAATTGTTTTTGAAGAGAGCTTGAGAATCAAAAGGTTACTGTATCCTGATATATAAACAAGTAAGAGGAAGGAAACAGTTGTATTAACTTTCTGTCTGTACTAATTGTTAATGTACTTGCATAACCTGTTACTGGAATACTGTGTTCAGTTGGAGAAAGATTAGGGGAGAACCACAAATATCTCAGGAATGATTAGAGTAGTTGAAAGCATGTTTATTGTGGAAAACCTCCTGGAATTCAATGTGTTTAGTGTTAACCAGGGGCATAAAGAGGGGCTTTGCACAGTCCCTAAGAAGCATACCACAACAAACAGAAATTTGGTAAGACAGTTCTTCAACTGTAGCAGACAAATCAAGAACTAGATATAATGTCTGGAAGTTCAGTTAGACTAGAAATAAGGTATACAGTTTTAAATAGAGTATTTGAGAACAGGAAGAACTGCCAAATATTTGGTGTTTTTAAGTGTGTTAAATTGGCTTTACTCATCACAAGGCGTCCATTGCTATACATATTCTTCAACTTTAAACCTAGTAAAGGAGTCCTTCCATAGTGATTTCCCCAACTGGGATGACCTCTATATTTTTCAGCGCAGATATTCTTCAAGAAAATATGGAGACCTGTTCCTCTCCCTTCACAGACACACTTATATTTTGTATTTTATTTCAAGTTGTAGAGGTTCTGCTTTTCAAAGGATCTTTAGAATAGCTCCATCGTCTATCTTCTTTTGCAATGCATTTAAAATATCTGCAAACACCTTCTGCTTATTTTCATTGTATGATCTGGTGGCCTGTAAGGGAGTGGTTCTGCTTCTGTTATCACTTTCCACTGTCAAGTGAAGAAGAGTGGATGTTAAAACAGCAGCAGGGTAACCTGTGGCTATAGGGATGAAGCTATAGCAGTTTTTGCTGCTCTGTGTTACCACAATGCCCTGCTTTGTTCTCTGGAAGAGGATGGGGATTTTTTTTCCCTCTTAGAGGAAAAAAACTATAAAAGTGGATTTCAGAATATTTAGGCAGAATTTTTGCAAAGGGCACTAGGTTATCATCAATGCATGCTGTTATGCAGGGAAGTGAATGTTTAGGAGGGAAGAAAATGCCAGTCTTGAACACTATTTACTTGTGAGGATTTAATCTCCTTTCTGGTCTTCAAGCAGAACCTTAGCTATGTGATATTTAAGAAAACAAAAAACATCTACCATAGATTCAAATTGTCATGAATAATTGATTAATAATAATCCAATTCTCAAGATTAAATACCTAAAATATGCCCATGTTTTAGAATACAGAAAGGTCATTGCTATCCATCATTTCCTACCTTCAATTGCTTTTCTCCTCTGAGGAACACCCTTCTGATAAGAGTGGTTCTTCAGAGAAAGGGATGCTTCGTTCAGCTCTGTGGGGATCAAACAATTTTAGATATGCTTATGCCCACTATTTTATTTACTATAGTCTTCTTTACTGTATTGTGTTTTATTGAAACATAAACCTAGATATTTTTCTCTTTTGATTTTCCCTATTTTTATTTTGCCATTTTTACATTACATGATTATTTACTTAATTTTAAGGTCTGGAGATTCCCTTCTTCATCTGGCTAAGTGAGTGTTCTCTGTAGTTTAAATTACATTGTTTGCATTTGGGACTTTTTTTTTTTTCCCAACAACAAGAAGATAATCTGCTGTTAGAACAGTTAATTTTGTTTGGTATTAACCCAAATATCTTTTTTTGGCTATTTCATGGGACACAGTCATCTTACAATTACTGTGATTTCACATGATCCTGTTTATTCTATCTATAAAATAGTGCAAAGTGCTTGAGATAACATAAATGGTTCTATTGAAAGCTAGAAATTATGATGAATACAGTCTTCTTCCAGCATAAAAAAGTGTGTGAGTACAGAAATTGTACAGATAGATTAATGGAAATTATTATGCAGAGTCTGAAAGGTATATATTCTTTTAGTTAAAAAAGTGATTTTAGTACAATGTTCCAAGTATACCCAGGTATAAAAAAGGATGAACCCATGAATGAACAAAAGTTAAATCAGTTCAGTACTTACACAGTATTGATATATTGAACCTTCTTTTAAAAAGATAAATCTTTGAGGAATCTAGCTACTAGAAGTAATGGAGGAGTAGGGGTCCTCCCTGAGAGCTCCTCTCCCATAGAGATTTTCTAATCCTCTCCCTAGCAGAGAACTACCCTGTGTTACTACTGTTTCTCCTGCTGACTTGGCAGATCTCTTACTACTTCTGTTTCAGAAGTTCTCAAAAACCTCTTCTCATGCCCATTGAGGGACCTGGTGAGTTGCCATAGCCTTTTCATTTCATTTTCACAGAATCATGGAATATGAGTTGGAAGGGACCCATAAGGATCATCGAGTCCAACCCTTAACCCTGCACAGGACCATCCCAAAGAGTCACACTATGTGCCCAAGAGTATCACCCAAATGCTTCTTGAGCTCTGTCAGGCTTGGTGCTGTGACCACTTCCCTGGGGAGCCTGTTCAGTGCCCAACCACCCTCTGGTAGAGAGGGATTTTCAGATATCTGTACTCTTACATTTACAGTCCTCGGAGTTAAAGTTTTGGTGTTAGCCTGGAGAAGAGGAGTTTCAGGGGTGACCTTATTGCTCTGTACAACCACCTGAAAGGAAGCTGCAGCCAGGTAAGGAAGGGCTGGCCTCTTCTCCCAGGCAGTTAGTGCCAGGACAACAGGACATAGTCTCAAGTTGTGCCAGAGTAGGTTTAGGTTAGACATTAGGAAGAAGTTCTTCACAGTAAGGGTTTATAAGACATTCAAATGGACTGCCTAGGGAGGTGGTGGAGTCACTGTCCCTGGAGGTCTTTAAGATAAGACTGGATGTGGCACTTAGTGCCATGGTCTAATTGACATGGTGGTGTTTGGTCAAAGGTTGGACTTGATGTCTCAGAGGTCTTTTCCAACCCAATTGATTCTGTGATTCTCTGGGATTCTGTGTTTACTGAAGTCACCTGTGAAATGAGGCAAGTGTTGCTGAAATTAGTAGTCCCTTACTTGTAAACAGAGCTGCCAAGGTGCAGATATTTTCTGTGTAGCCTCTTCCCTTCAACTCTAGTGTGAATCCTCTAAGGCAATGCAGTTAATGATGGACTGAGGTAGATGAGGAATTTGTATACTCTGTAGTGACTCCATGTGGAGAAATAAACTCTTTGCTGTTGTTTATCCATTTACAGAACCGTAGTCAATGAGAACTTTAAACTGCTCCAGATGACAATAAGACAGATCCATGTATTCTGCCTACTACTAGGAGCCAGAATTACCTGGAGCCTTTCATTTTCTGTCTAACCTTACTTCTGACTCTCAAAATGTCATCTGAATTTTTGGTCTGAGACTGGGGAAGTTTGGATGGCAGTAATCATCAGTGTAAGACAAAGGGGAAATTAAAGTAACATTAAGATTACTGTGCTTGCTGTATTTGTGCCTGAAGTAAATTGTATCTTAATTTCAGAATATTTTCCTTTGTTGTATTGGTACTGTCTCAAGAATTAATGTACTCTTACACTTAGATGGGAAAAAATACTTATGTTCTTTTCCTGGTTATTTCCACATATAGGGGAAAAAGTCTATTATGCTGGTACTAATTCCTTAAAGAGAAAGAGTAATATAACTCTTGACTGCATTCTGTGTGAAATATTTTACGACAAAACCAATGAGTCAGTGTGGTTTTAGTATCCTATTTTTCAGTACAAATGGTATTCAGTTAGCCATATTTAGCAAAGAAAACACAAAATTACACAGTGGATGGAAGTATCATCATGCAAGTTGTACTTTTATGAACCTGTCTACTGGCAAAAATGTTAAACTTAAACCAAGGCAAAAGTTCTCTTTTTCTCTTTTTAGATTTAATTTTGTATTTGCTGTCATGCTTGTGAAAAGCTTGGAATAAGTTTATAGAGCTGAAAAGTAGCACTGTATGTTGTGTGTACATCAAAATAGTTAAATGAATTTGTCAAAATTTTAAGAGTCCAAATAGTTTTAAATAATTTGAATTTTTCATTTAAAAAATTCACTGATAAAAAAGTGAAATATGAAGAGAGACTCATGGTCACAGCAGAAGCCTTAGCTAAGTAATCATGGTTAAACATTTTTCTTCTTTATATTGCAGAGGAAAAAAGGTCTGAATATTGCTTACTTTTTCTGCATACCTACAGTGCAAAAGTACCCACGAGTACCTTTCCCTGAAAGTATTTTTGCAAAAGACAAGGGAAAACAGGAGCCTCTGACCTATTTGTGTGTTGTTGTGATGGTGGCTTTCTGTTTTTCCTTACCAAATTCTTCACAATCCAAACACAGAGGAGCTTTTTGAAAAACATTAAAATGTCAAACAGCTGTGGTCACTCAGGCTATTTCTATTACTGGTTTCGTTAAATCATTCTACTGATGAGGTAGGCCTCCAGACATATTTAAGAGAATGATGAATTATTTGTCACCTGAACCTTAACCATTTTTAAATGAACTGTAGCGTGTGAGAAGCATGTTTTTTTATGGAGACTGCTCTTCAAATTTGTGATTATAAACTGCAAACCAGTGGCATTCTAACACAAGAACTTTCAAATTCTGAGTTTGTGTCTCTACCCATGAATTTTGGAGGCTTAAATTTTACTTCTAAACCTCCTTCCCTCAAATTCTATGCAGCATCTCAGTTATCATGTTGTCATTTCGAACTATAAATATTATGACACTTGTTTAGAGAAAATTTAGCAATGGTAATGTTAATTACACAAAAATATCAGCTAAGAGGCTATTTCCTGTTGCAGAGGTTCCTCAACCTTAAGTGAGTTTTATGGATTTATAGCTCAGACTTAAGGTTGTATAATGTTTGTATAAAAAATTTATGAAGGTTTGCATTTGAGACAAGTCAATTAGAGCAAACTGTTAGGCAAGCCTACAAAAAAAAAGTGGCCTATGAGTCAAATTTGACCTTCAGGGCAAGTTTTTGCCACTGAGAGACAGCATAAACCTCTTGCCCGTTCCTTGGTGGAGCAGGCGCAAGCCTGCCTTCAGGTGTGGGTAGCTCTGAAATAGATCTTCAAAAAATAAACCTCTTAGTCAGTTAGAAGGCATTTTTCTTTCCCCATCGCCTTTCTTTATTAGGACAGGTGCATATTTTAACCATATTCTATAAGTTGCAAATTGACATAGAAGTCACATTTTGACAGAAAAACAATGAAATATTATTATGCTGACCAGAATTGGTCATAAGAGCAGTGTCAAAACAGAATAAATATTTTTTTTAGGTCTGTACATTTCAGAAATACAGATTAGTGAAGAATACTGTTTTTGTTTGAATTTCCAAATGAAGGAAACTATGTTTTGGTGAGGAAATTTGGGATCAACCTGGCTGGAAGGGTTTGTCTGAGGGATCAAACTCAGTTTTTCACAGAGATGATACAGAAAAATATTTGGGTGATGAGGCAGGACACATAGCTAACTTTGAGTAATGGAAATGTAGTTTTCTTATAGATGATTTTGTCAAATTACACCATCTCATTTAGTATTTCCCAGCTTACTTTGTAACTATGACTTCGCAAAGTATTTCCCTACCTCAATAGATACTCTTTCTAATGTGTGATGATTCTTTAGTGATAACAGTCACTATCATATTTATAATGTAAAATGAATATTGATAGATATTTTTGTACAGTAACAGATCTTTCAGTAGGACTATACTCTAATTACTCTATGAAGTAACAGGAGAGTACATCAATGCATCTGAAGTAGTTATAAAATCTTATCATCATCATCATCATGGCTTGGCTTCACGAACGAAGATTTGGGAAGGGCTCTACCCACGCTTGCTGCAAGCGCGCTGATGTCTAAAGAGGCCGATGCGAGATAGGCAAGTCCGGTTGCAAAAGGCACAGCAGAAAGTCTCCATAGGCGGTGTTGGTGAGGCACGGTTCTTTCTGCGTTGTCTTTTCTCCTCGAGACTGATTCTGTGTGCGTTCTCAAAGGAATCAGCAGCGTTATGGATGGTGTGTCTCCATGCCTTCCGACTGGAGGCCAGAGTGGACCATTGATGGTAGTCAATATGGCCAAGGCTGAGGTATTGTTTCAGGGAGTCCTTGTATCTCCTCTTCGGGGATCGTCTCTTGCGGCAGCCAGTGGCAAGTCCACCATAGAGGGCAATCTTAGGGAGACGGTGATCCTCCATCCTGGAGATGTGTCATAAAAGTCTTCATTACAGCTATTGTGTAAGCTGTCCTGTGCTGGATCAAATCTTGGAAATTTGAAACTAGTGTGAGTTTTGTCTTTGCAACAACTAAGACAGTATTTAACTTTGGAAAGATATGGAAAGGAAAAGAACAACTTACAACACAATTTTAAATGTGGTACCTTTTTTTTTTTTTTTTTATCACTTCCTCTTATTCCTTTCCTTTGACGGTTCCTTCATGTACTTCTCTGTCCACTTGATTTTCTGATTCCTGTCTGTAGCAGTGTTATGCCTGAGGAATCTTTTTCCTACAATTTTATTGAAAAACTCAATCTAAATTTTAAGTAAATCACTATTTGGTTTTGACTCTGTGTATTACAGAGCATCTGCTACTTTAGCTCAATGAGAAGGACAGCCTAACAATGAGAACTCATTTGCTTTGCTGTGCTCCCTCCTTGAACAAGAGAAAATAACCTAGCAAAAGCTTTTCTTCATTATCACATCTGCATCCATCCACACCAGGGACTCTGCTCAGAGATAGCTGGAATAGGGCAGGAAGTTCAGGTCTCATTAATATTTTGTTGAATATTTGTGGGACAGGTCCTTGTGGAAAAGAAGACTTTTTTTGATAGCACAGGGAAGGTTCGCATAGAATAATACACTTTGCTTTCAAAACTTAAGATAGAAATACATTTCACAATTATTATAATGGAATGGCACTTCAAAGTTTTGATTAAGTAAAAAAGCCTTCAGAATTTGGGGTTATTTTGGAAGAAAGTAAAGGGTGTATATCAGTCATAGGGTAGAGAGTGGCAGCTGTCATGGTGGAGTCAAAGTTGGAAGAGTGCTGAAGGTTTGTTTGCATTTTTAATAAATCATCCTTTATCCCCTTTCCTGTATTTGTTTTATAAAGTAAAAGAGAAAAGACCGACCCATCCCTATCATAATTCTGACTCCAAGCCATTTTTCTCTTTTCTGTTTGCATACTTTTCTCTAGTGCCCCCTTTCCCTCTTGTTTGTTTGCTTGAGCAGTCCTTTTTTTCTGTTTCCTCACTTCTTTGTCTATTACAATGTCATATCTGTAAGCAATGACAGTAAAGTTGTGCTTCAAAGCTGACTGGAAATATTTTTAAAGTGCTTCAGTATAAAAGCTTGTTTCCGTATCTGTGGGTTAACATCAGCATTTAAGCTGTTTCATAAATAGCAATGAACTTTCTTAATAGAATAAACATTTTGACTATTGAAGAATTAACAATGAATTAAACATTAGGAAAAGATACTGTGTGATTCAGGCAAAAAAATCCAGCTGTTAAATTTTACAGCACACTATGAAACTCAGCTTCTAGTCATGTGATTATGTGAGATTTAAATTTTCATAAAATTAAAAAAAATTAACCTGGTCCTAGTTTGTAGCTACTGTCAAAAGTGGAAAGTTAAAGACTGAAAATTGAGAATGCTAATATAAAGAGTGTATTTAAAAATAAAATAGTGATGATTTTTGAGTAGTTTGACTTCTCAGTGCTGCACTGTACAGAAACAGGGACTTTTGGCTAAATTATTGTAATGCTAATTAAATATAAAGTGGTAGGGAAATGTTCGCGTTGTGAGTTGTTAGTTGTATTGGCCGAAGAAAATGTTATGGCACAATAAAATGTAGCCAGTTATGCTGAAGGCACATTAAAGAAACGGATGCTGGAATTAACTCCACAGGCAAGGCTCTGGCAGCAATGCAAATAAAATGACAGATGTGACTTCAGCAGAGTGGATGAGGAAGTATTGAAAACAGTGTGGTTCTGTCCTTTTACCAGTTATTTGAGTGGTTTCCCAAGGGTTTTTGTTTGGGGCCAAGAATGCAAGAAGTGAGACTGAGGTGTTTACCAAGCAGAGAACATCTGCAAACCACAGAGGGATGGAAGCAGCAGTTTGGCTCACCAATTGCCAGCCTGGTCAAGTGGCTCCTGGTGCTGATGATGCCATGAATGCTTTTGTGGGACTGAAGGCTTGTGTAAGCAGCCAAGGGAGATTGTTTGCCTTTGATGTAGTTGCTGTCTTTGCTATGAGGTTGCTGCTGTTCTTTGGATCTTTTTGGGTGAGAGAAGCTTGCAGCTTAAGCTGTGATTTCTTAAAGGTCTTGAATTGCAAAAGGATGAAAAAAAGTAGCTAAATCCTAATGCTTTCACTTAAAATGCTGTTTCTTTTCTGTGAAATTCTTCATCTTATTGCAAAACCTTGTAACAAAATGTTTTTAAATGTATAAATGGACACTTTTCAGTATTGTGAATAATACTGACATACCACTGCTATATCTGCTCTCCATTAAGAAAAAAAAAAAGTAATAAAAAAGTAATTGTGGTTAATGTGCAGAAGGATTTTCCATTTTTCCATGAATAAAGGGAATTGTGTCTTCTAAATAAGACAAAGCAAAAGGTTTTCAGAAACAACAAGATCCTTGTTGAATCTAGAATTCAAAGCATGGGCCTCATTCAAATTTAAATGCTACTTAGAGGTACTTTTTAAACCAAAGGTGAACTAAATAAACTTCAGTGGGTCAAATTACGTAGCTTTATAAGTAGAAAGAAATATTTTTAATAGGGAGTGAAAATTATTCTATATGTAATGCTGAATGCTTTTAAACATGTTGGAATATGAATATTCTCCATCTGGATATTAGAGATAAAAATAGTATTTTAGTGCTGTGCAGTCACTTCTGCAGAATAAGGACTTGCAGGTGCTACTGGCCTCTACTACATTTACGTCGTCTAGGCACAAACATTTCATAGCGAGTTATGTCTTGCTTCATGAACAGAGTGAAGAATCAGAATTTTAGCTCAGTTGTGGAATGGAAGAAAAATGTTTACAGGTAATTTCATCCCATTAAGACAATTTATCTGTTACTTCAGCTAATCTGATGCTTTCTGCTTTGCATTAATGCATTTGTTTCTGCAAGTTTTTGTGCTTGTAGCTGTTGGTCACTGATGTGACACTATTTTTCAAGCAGGACAGATTTGTAATCTCAAATATCAGAGCTTTCTTGTGAATTGTTTGAGCAGCCTATGCTTTGCTTCCTTTCAGGAAACCAAGTGCATCATTTTTACAGGAAGTTCAGTCTTCACCAGGCGCAGTCAGCTGTCTGACTTTTGCCCTGCATGAAGGGATGCGCCCATGAGCAGCAGGCAAAAGCTCACTTAACTTTTTTTTTTTCTTCCTATATTGAATTCATGCAAAGGAGGTTGCATATGAAAACTTGACCAGGATGAGTGGGTTTTTCCAGCTGACTCAGAAAGAGGTTGTCGTAGATCATTTTGGTATAATACAGTAAATAAGCAGTTAAGTGAAAAACATTTGCCTTGGTGCTAAGCAGTGGTGACAGTGATTGCATATTAAGTGCATTCAGTTTTGAACTGAGCACACAAATCTCTTAGCTGAAAAATGTTTATATTCTGAAATATCCCATTGCCTTTCCCTATAGCATGTGAAACTACTGGTTTTGAGTAAAGCAAAGTTAAACTGCCTGTGCAGTGGGGAAGGGAAAAGACAGTGAGCTGTCATACAGAAATGCAGGCTTTAGTCCATGACTGCTTGCGGTTTTGAATCTAGAGAAGGGGAAAAGAGAATTTAGGTTTTCACACACTCTAAAAAGAGGCCTTTTCAAAGTATATAAAAAATCTTATTCGTACAGCTTGCAAAAAGAACAATTTGATCAAGGGAAGTCATTTGATACAATCCTTTTAGATTTCAGTAAAGCTGTCAATATTGTCTCTCACGGGATCCTTCTGGACAAAACGTCCAGGATACAGCTGGATAAACACATCATGTGGTGGGTGAGCAGTTGGCTCACAGGTCAAGCACAGAGGGTAATAGTGAATGGAGTGACATCAGACTGGTGGCCTGTCACTAGTGGGGGTCTGCAGGTCTCCATCTTGGGCCCTGTGCTCTTCAACATCTTCATAAATGACTTGGATGCAGGACTCGAAGGGAAATGAAGCAAGTTTGCAGATGACACAAAATTGGGAGGAGCTGCTGAGTCCCTTGAAGGCAGTGAGGCCCTGCAGAGAGACCTCAAGAAATTAGAGGACTGGGCAATTACTAGCCATATGAAGTTCAACAAGGGGAAGTGTCGATTCTGCACCTGGTAGGGGACAACCCTGGATGTAGGGACAGATTGAGGAATGAGATGCTGGAAAGCAGTGCCAGGGAAACGTACCTGGGAGTCCCAGTGGATGGCAAGTTGAATATGGGTCAGCAGTGCCCTGGCAGCCAGGAGAGCCAACCGTGTTCTGGGGGGCATCAGACAAAGTATCACCAGCTGGCCAAGCGAGGGTGGCCTCACCTTGAATATTGTGTGCAGTTTTGGGCACTGAAGTATAAGAAAGATATTTAGCTGTTAAAGAGTGTCCAAAGGAAGGCAATGAAGATGGTGAAGGACCTTGAGGGGAAGCTGTGTGAGGAGTGCCTGAGGTCACTTGGTCTGTTCATTCTGGAGAAGAAGAGATTGATGGGAGGCCTCCTTGCATTCTACAACTTCCTCATGAAGGGAAGAGCAGGGGCAGGCACTGATCTGTTGTCTGTGCTGTCCAGTGACAGGACCTGATGGAATGGCCTGAAATTGTGTCAAGGGAGGTTTAGGTTGGATATTAGAAAGATCTTTTTCACCCAGAGGGTGGTTCGCACTGAACAGACTCCTCAGGGAAGTGGTCCCAGCACCAAGCCTGAGAGAGCTTAAGAAGCATTTGGATGATACTCTTGGGCACATGGTGTGACTCTTTGGGATGGTCCTGTGCAGGGTTAAGAGCTGGTCTCAATGATCCTTGTGGGTCTCTTACAACTTGACATATACTGTGATTCTGTGATTTTGAGTTAGACTGTGCCATATCACTTCAAGGTGCACCAAAATAGTTCAAAAGAGGAAAAAGAGCTCTCATTTCTAAGTCATCCTGATGCCAAGCTGTTGTGTTAGTGGCATAGAGCAGCCCAAGTGACAGCTTTGGTGACAGTAGCTCTGCCTGGACTTTCTGTGTGTGACTCAAAATCTGGAGTTCCGGGAGTGCTTTGGGGTGAAGAAGCCCCATCCATCCTGCCCATGGATATAGCAGCCATGTGGATTGGTGAGGGTGGTCCTGTGCCCTTCTGCTGGACCCTGCTTGCCATGAGGGAATTCCTGTAGCTGAAGGACATCTGTATTGGAGACTAACCCGTCTCAGTGAGTTTAATGTTGTTTGTGCACATACATGCGGCTTCTCTTTCTCCTCATGCTTCGTTTTTCAAGATCTGGAAATAGATGGACACTTGCTGCTCTCTCTGCTATTTTTCCACATTTTTTTTCTCTTACTGACAATCAATCACTCTATTAACTATGCAGTCTGTAATAATGAAAAGCTGGGTCATGAGGAATTATTGTTGTGGACCTTAAGTCCTCACCCTGCTTTCTGATACAGAATTTCCATTTTCCACTGTGCTGCTATTGCTGAATGTGACGGATTTTTGGCCTGGGTTTCAGGAGCTTCTCTGACCTTGAGCAGAAGGGGAGCTACTGCTTCATTGCTAGATTGATGTATATAACTTGTTTATCTTTGTTTTATTTCACTGCTTAACAACTAATGATTTATCATTTAATTCTTTTATCACTTAGAAAATTTGTAGCAAGTACTTCAGTTCTAGTGAGATTTTACTTATGAATTTTTTTTGTTTCTTCTTCCATGCTCTTTTGTGCTCTCACAGACTGAAGTGGCTCAGCTCACTATGTAATTTTTCCCTTTGTCTCCTTCCCCTCCAGTGCTGGCTTTTTCTGGGTGGTTGCTATCTGCTCTCTTTTCTTTTGATGTTTTTGCCCTACTATTGTTTTAATAATGTAAAAACCTGAGTTTTAGGCTGTTCCTCTTAGTTACTGTCCATTTTCCTTGCAGCTGTGCTTTCTTTCTTCATTTCTTTGGTTTTGTGGCACTAGCTATCAGCCGATGCCAAACTTAGCATTAGCTATAGATTGCAAGACAGGATAGCAGAGTTAAAATAAGTGGTGCAGCAATGGAATCACAAACTCACTTACCAATCTATCTGTTACTGGTTTTACACTGATCTTCTGTATTTTCCTGCTGCATTTTTATATTATTCTCTCTTTGCTGCTGTCGTGTTTTTATTCCTATTTTTTGATTTCTGCATCTAGTCAGTATTGTTAATAGAAACATTGGATACTACTTCCAGTTATAGAGATTTACAAGAGACAGTGCACTGAGCGCAGGTGGTCACACTTGAGGTGGAACACTTTTTGGGAACTTCTGAAATTCTGTTACTCACGTGAATTGAGGAGCGGAAATCAACAGAGCAATGAACATTAAAGTAATTGCTCATTCCAAACATTTGCCTTCATGTTCTTTTTAAAAAAAAACACAGCCAGTTTTTATGCCTTTTTGTATGAGTTTAGCTGAGCACTGTAGTTTTGACATCTGAAAATTCAATATATGGTCAGTGGAAAATGAACCTGAACTCTGAATATTTTCTCTCTCAGAGGCGAATGGTAAATAGGCTAGCCTTGAGCAGCTATTTGCCTCACCATCCCACATTCTTCCCTGCAGTGAAAGTGTCCAGTTTGTCAGTGGTTGCTGGGGTTTTGAGGAAGGGAGCAGGAGCTGCTGTAGGCAAGAAGACCTGTTTGTGCACTTGCTCAGGTTAGGGCTGTTAATGACATTGAGGTTATCTCTCCTGTGTGGTACATCCTGCTGTGCCACTTATGAGGCAATACCCAGCAAGTGATATCCTGTTGTTTGTAGCTTCTCTTTGATGTTTATTATTTGATTTGGGAACAAATAACACAATTGTGAGGGGCATCAAAACTGTTTCAAATATTTGACTTAATGTCTTAAATTCCAGGGGACACCAGTGGGTCTTTATACAGTGGTATAACTATATGTTGTAGTAGGTACTAATTGCATAACTGCTGTAATGTCATGCCAACAGCTTGGATTGCCTTTTTTTTT
>VWZG01010662.1:40143-86518 GCA_013396735.1 Grallaria varia
ATAAGGTAAAAATATTTCTGTTTTAAGCTGAGGTGGTTGTGGTTTAATCTCAGAACTGTCAATTGCTTTTGTTCTTTATGCTAGAATGTGGTCATATGGTTCCTAATTGGTTTCAAGTGTGTTTTAACCATAATATTCAAGTCTCCCTAGTGCAAAATTATCAATAAAGTTAAAATAAATTTAAATTGAGATAACTAATCCATTTGGGGTTTTATTCAATTTTGATTTGACCTGCATATCACATGTGAATAGTGTAAAGCCACTCAGCTAAAAAGTTGTATGTTAATGCTAGAAGACTCAAGTAAGAGTACTTTGGAAACAGGATTAGTTAATAAAAAATTAAAATAGAAAAAAAAAATTGTAAACTCCCAAACTCTTAGTAAAACTAATAATAAAAACAAAAACATAACTGTTTAGATTTTCCTGGACTTTCCATTCACTCACAGTTTGACAGAAACACACCTAATTTTGAAGACTGAATTTTGGATAATTTGTCAAATTATTGTATCATAGCAAAGACCTGAAAATACACAAACAATTGTAAGCTGCCACACCAATTTAGCTGGCTTGGAAAAGGTCATAACTGTCAATTTTAGAAAGCAGCATCAGACAGTGAATTTTTAGAATAGTCTTTGTTTATTGAGGAAGGTTAACCCCTACCTATTAATTCTGCTTTATTGGTGCAACTGCACCACTCTACTGTCAGGAATCATAGGCAATGCAGAGTGAGGAAATATCATTACATGGCGCATGAAAAGCACTGTTCCTTAGTTATACAATTTACATTTAAGTATGATAATGAAGATAAACTTATGGGATGCTATGGACTTAAACACTGAATTTTAGAGAGTAAACTTTCGGTTTCTGATGTTGACAAATATTTTTGACTGTAGTTAGGTCTCCATTGACTATTTTTAAAATGGAAGGAATGACTTGATTTGGAAAAAAAAAAAATAAAAAAATTTTGCACATACATGGAAAGAGAATCTACTCAAAAGGTTCCTGGTAGTATACTTTGAATGGTACCTATTTAGATAGGAGAAAAGTCTCTAAAAATTTGTTTTGGGATCTTTATGTAAGTCTGGAGGAGTTAACCAAATATATACTACACACTGAATTTCGAAGAAAGTGCCTTGCTTATGCTTCTGTTTGTAGATTTTTGCAAACACTAATGCAAAATTGAAGGAGAAGCATTATCAGATGAAGCTTTGAAGAAGCATTTTCAGGATTGTCATTGGGCACCCATGAGTTGTTCAGGTAGCAGATAGTGTTGTGCTCCTACCCTGTTGGCTTGGAGGTTTGTGAGTAGTTACTGCTAGTAATGGAAGTGAATTATCTTTAGTCTTTGTCTTCCCTGTAAAATCTTTGGGGAGGCTAAAACCTGAATGTTTCCCCTGGCCCTGCCTTTTTTTCCTGCAACAGAAAATTATGACTTTGGTCAAGTAGGTTCAAGCATGATTGCTCTGGCCTACATAGATGTGGGCAGTCAAGGCTATCTTCTGAAAATCTTAGTGGCTGTGAGTAAAAAAAATCAAATGGCAAGAAAAAACCAAAACATTTCATATTTAAACTATTATGAAATGTATCCCTTTTTGCCTGCAAATGTGACTAGGGTGTAAAGTTTAAGATTTGTATGAAGTTTAGTCTGGAAAAGTTTATGATAGTTGGAGAAACAATCTGAGAATGGTGTTAGTGTTGTGGATAAAAGGGAAGCATTTAGGGTTTGTTAGGCAGATTTAGAACTGAGTCTTTTTAGAGACCATGTTGGTCTGTATGACCCAGTAGTATTTGTCTGAAAATTTGGTAACTTTTACCTGAAGTGATCAGTAGAAATGTTTCTTTTTAGAGGAAGTTAATTATAATTATCTATACTTATTGTTACCTTATACACATTGTATTATGTATATGTATCTGTACTAGGGAATCATCTGAAAATGGATGTGAACCATCTGAAAAAAGAATGAACTGCAGCACTCTTTTTCTTTACTGCTGCCACTAATTTTTCCTCAATTGACTCTACTAGAATCCAGAGTTTTTCCTTGACATTAAATTTATAGTGGGTGAAGATTGGACTGTCTGAAAACCTCTTTATGTCCAAGAATGATGCAGTAGTGTTTTGATAGGGGGAGGTGATTGGGCCGATGTTTTTTGATTGTGAAATCTTGTTGTGATACTATGTGTATAGTTTAAGTGGTTTTCCAAAGAAGTCTGCATTTTTGTTTTCTAAGTAAGATTTTACAAAACATTACAATAAGAGAAAAAATTTAAAAATCCTGCATCTTTTCTTTAGTTACAGACTTTAAATATGTAGGCAGGATCTTTTCCATGTTATTACAAGGATGCTCCCTTATGATACAGTAGCTCAGCACAGAATGGTCAAGTTTCATGCCCATTCATTAGAATGAGTTTATAACATGTATTCTTATAATTTTAACTAGGTCACTGCAGGTTCTTACCTTGACAAGTTCTGTATTTTTTTCTCTTAGACCTTTTCAGTGTGTTGCTATTAAATCCCCAACTGGCACACTACAGCCCTTTCTAAAATTATGATTCTGAGTTGAGGAATATGGAGGGGAGGACTCTGGGTTGCCACAGCTGTGTGGTTTTTGAATGCATGTTCCTTCTGGTTACCTCCTCCACAAAACCAAATTTTGATTGGTTTTGTACTTCCCAGCAATCCATGATCTTTATGAATTAAGCTCGAAGTGTTGTTAGTTACCTGGGTACTCTTATTCTTCTCTAATATACTAGTCCATGGTGGCTGAGTGTCAGGGGACACCTACCGTGTCATTAAGGTTATTTTCTGAATACTGGCATGTTGGCCAACCTGCAGCTTAACTTCTGTTACTCCAGTCTGTGCGTTCACTCCTATACCTTTGTCTCTCATTTGATTGCATTTCCCCCATTATTCATTTGGCTCCCTTAGTACAAGTTTATCTCAGTTTTGCTACTTTCTCTCTCTTGATTTTTTTTCTTTCTTCAAATTGCTTGCCTTATTCTCTCTGTGCAATTCACAGAGCCTTGCAAACCTTTCCTTGCAGTGCCAAATGGGGAATCTAGGCCTCATGCAGACAGGTGCTTTTTGAATGCCTAGTAATTGCTTTTAATTTAGAGGTTTTTTGTTGTTGTTGTTGTTTTCTTGTTTTGGTGGGGGAATGTTAACTTTTCAGTCTGTTACTAGATCAATAAGAGCAATGAAAGTTCCACTCCCAGTCTAGCCTAAAGTGTTCAGTTATCAATTTACAATTTAAATTAACCCTTTCTTTTTTCTTCTGAAGCACAACCTCAACGTTTGCCTCAGCCAAATACTTCAACACTGGAAAGGGGTGAGGAAGAAAGTGGCAAAATCCAAAATGGCCATGTGGGTCTGAGTAATGGAAGTGGAATTCACAATGGGGTCAAGCATATGCCTACAGACAACAGAACAGTTTCAGCTCCTGTTTCAGAAAAAATGCACAGAAAAATTCAGTCCACCTTGTCTGTCAACAGCAACAGCAGCAAGAAGAGTAAAATAAGCTCTGTGTTTTCTCAGAAGCCTGGTACTTCACCAGAAGGTAAGCTGATATTCTTAATTAAAAAAACCCCAAACTGAATCAAGGCCGACCAAGCCCTATTCTTACCAAAAATTACACAATCTACTGAAAATAATTGAAGAGCGTGACTCATGCTCCAGAAGCAAATAGAAGTCATTATGATAAAAGACAAACTTCTTTCCCAAAGGAAAATATTAAGTATTTGAAGGAAATGAAAGCAATTGGTCTGTTCTTGCTTTCAAACGTTTGGTCAACATAGTCTGATAATGCTTTAGTCTCTGTAGTTGGTATCCTGAACTGATAGAAACTACTGTCAACATTGTCACATATGCATCATAAAAAAAACTTTAAAGTGCTACTAGTTCAAAGCTTAGTAAATATTTAAATCCAGTAATGGCAGGCTCCATGAGGGTAGACTTTGCTTTTGAAATGTTCTGTTAGCAGATAGCCTGTTTAGCTGTGAAGTCTGAACACTGGATAATAAAATTTCTATCTACCCTTCAGTGTTTAGCATGCCTTATGCTGTATTTGGGCTGTAAATGATGCGCATGAAAATGCTTCATAGTCCTTCTGCACAGCTTAAATAAACAAAAGTAAATAATTTCCCTTATGTTTTAGCTCAGTGATCTCACTGCTTGCAATTACATCCATGGTCCCAGAGTTCCTGAGCCTCTCTTCAATACACTGCCTTCCCATTAGCACTAATATACTTGATGGGCTTTGCTACTACCCATTACAAGACAGGTGCAGATACTCTATAAATTTTACTCCTTTGAGGCAGGCATAGATGCAACTGGTTAAAAAAACCTCCTGAGGGTGGATACAGTCACAGACTCCTAGAGAAATGGGAGACGGTACTGTTCAGTGAAATAGGGAGGATTCTCGGCCTAGATGAAAGGAAAAGGGATCAGAAGGACTGCATGTAGTGACCTGAATGAAGCCTACTGATGTCAGTGGAGCAACTTCTCTGGAATTCAGCTACTTCAGTCAAACTTACTCAGTGAATCCATGTAGTGATATCAAGAACAGCATCACTCAGGCTGTTCCATGGGCCAGTTCCCCTTGCTGTTGTTTATTTTCATATTTATCTTCAAGAACCTGCTGTTATTTTTCTGTTGCACTTTGAGTTCTCTAATGTTTCTTTTCAAAATCACAATTTCATACTTCCTCTATTGCCTTTTCTGTTATGCGAAATCCAGATCACCCTCCAGCCTCATATTTTTCTTATATGTTTTTCCTTAGTGCACTTTCAAAAATCTAACTTAAGAGACCTAGATTTGTTCATGTGATTATACAAAGTGCAGGCCTCTGAATTTAAGAAATTCAGCCTCCGAAAAAAGTATTGCAGTATTCTAAAGAAACAGTGCCTTCTCTGTCCTTTCCTGTATACAATTAATTATGGCAAACACTTCCTGTTTTCTTCTAAAATTATATTGCAATAAATACAGTTGGTGGGATTTGTTTGTTGTTGTTTAATAACTCTGAAAATAATTAGTGAGTGATTGAGAAGAAAATGAGTAAGGTACCTTCAGATATAGCTTTAAATTCCAATGCTTGATTTTAATATTCACTACATGATTATGTTAGTTGCCTGAAACTGTCAATATACCATATTTCTATATACAGTCAGAAATGTTGTGTTTGTCTGATATATTGGTATATGCCTATAAGGGAATATTTATTTTTATAAATAATTTTATTTTTTTTTTTAATTTATTTTGCTTTACAGTTTTTTGGCAGACAGGTTTTTATTTGTGTAAACACATTTGCAGGAAGTATCAATACCTACTTTGTGTTCTATCAGCCTTCAGTGTTTTTTTATAAGATGCCAAATCAGAGACTCTAGCTATGGTCAGTTGATATATGTTTTCTAATTAATAGATTTGGTTGGTGGTTGGTTAGTTTTTTAAACCTGAAATACAGATCCTGTACTTTTACTTCATTTGCCTTGTCTTCTTCCCTGAGTGTTCTGCTCTGTTGTCAGTCAGGAGAATAACTGTAATCAAGTGAAGGAAAGTGGCCATAAAAAAAGAAAAAAAAAGATTCTGTACTCAGAAGGAAGAGAAGTGAGAATTCTGGTTGTCAAGCTGAGTTTATACTGTAGAATAGAGAGAATATTTTTCACCTTTTCTTATTCCCTCCCAAAAGCTACATTCTTCTTGAGTCTTCTTAAAAGACAAGATACGAGTATTTCTGAAGCACCACAGCTATTTGTAACGCAAAGTAAGTCCAGATCTGGTACTTATTTTGCTCTAAAATACTGTATCTGTTGACAGAACAGAAAGCCTGAAAAGGCTTGAAGCAGGATCGAATCCAGAAATAGCTGGGCTTCCCACCCATTCTGAGCAGGAGCTTATTTGGGCTCATGTTTTTTTTGAAGTATAGCATGCTGCTTCATATATTGCAGATTTTCATATATATATTAGAAAAGTAAATGAAGTTCAGTATTACTTTACCTTGGATAGCACATCTTCCCATGAAGGTCAGTACTGCTCCTGTTTGCCTTCAAAGTACTAGACAGTCCTAATGCAAGCTTTGAAGCCCCCCAGTCCTCCATCCCCTCAAAATTCCCCCACCATAGATAAGAACTCTTATTAATTGTTCCAGCTGCAAAATCCGCTTGTGGTGTGGATCGCATCTTGTGAGCTTTCAGATTGAAGTTGCATTGTAATGCTTAAAATATAACAGAAATTTTGGTAGCAGTAGTATAAAAGCATTAAAAACTCCTTTTTCAAAGTCAGGAGTATATATGATCCTGAGATTAGCTCAGTTGGTTACAGCATGGTATTAACAACACCAAGGTTGTGAATTCAATGCTTGTACAGGCCATTCACCTAAGAGTTGGACTTGATGATCCTTGTGGGTCCCTTCCAACTCAGAATATTCTGATTCTGTGATATGCAGTAGTGTCAGCATTCCAGAATATGCTGTTTAGAAATGTATCTAGTGAGACATAGGAGGTTGTGAGTGCATTCACCAGCTCTGCTTTTCCTCTGCATCTATTATTAATCCATATTGTCCCTGAAGAAATTTTACTCAGCTCCATAACTTACTCTACAAAAAAACAAAGTATTTATGAAATAGTAGGAATGTCACTCTTAAAAAGCAGTTTTTAAACATTGTTTCAGTTCTAAAGATTTTTCAAAGGCACTGGATAGGTTTCAGTGCATATTGGGAATAAAAAAAAATTAACTCAAAGAAATTTTAGTAGTATTTTAAGTTATTGATGCCAGAGGTGTCATAGTTCTTCCAAAACTCTGGTTGGTAGGCCACTGGCAAAGAGAACTGTTACTGTCTTGCACTTCTTATGAGAGGTGGAGAAAAACACCTTGGAAGCCTGAAAAAACAATTGTAAATGAGTAAAAAGGAAGGCAGTCTAACTGCTGCATTCAGAAGTATTAGTACCTTTCCGGAGCAACTTAAAGAGAAGAGATCTAAAGGAGACAACAGTGAGGCAGCAAAAGAGTAGATCTAGATAGCAGGAAATTAAGAAAAAATTAGTAACTGATACATATGTGTATCAGTAGTGGAAGGTAAGTAATAATGACATATGCAGATTTGGAGGAGGAAAGGGAAGAAATTGGGCAGGGGAAGGGATGGAAGATGAATTTAATTAAGGGGGTGGAAGGGGCCAAAGTAGCTACTTACGATTTTGTAAAAACCAAACCGAGTTTTCCTACCAAAATTTAGGAAGCTTGGTATTATGCAGTTTTTGAATAGAAGTAATAATTTATGAAAAATTAAAGATGAAGAGAGGGAATACAGGTTTTAATTAATTAATTAATTAATTAAGCAAGCTCTTGCTTCTGGTTAAGTAGTTGACCTCACAAGTTACTATGTTTGTCAGGGAAGTTCCCACAACTCCAGTGACTCTTAATAATTTGAGTTTAATGTGGTATTTCGCATATTCAAAAGGCATTGAGGCTACACAGTTGCTGGTATTCATTTGGAAACAGTAGATGGTTAAACAATGCTGATCAGATCATGAGCCTGCCCCCTTGTTTGTGCAGTGAGATCTACTCTTTTTTCCTTCCCAGCCTTTCTAACCCAGAAAGACACTAGATGGCATCTTCTTTACAATGGCTTTTTTTTTTTTTTTTCAAGGCAGATCTTTGTAACGGTCAATAATTACACGGACTCTGTCTCAGGGGTAAAACAAAGACAATTTATTCAAAAGGATTTCAGTGTAATGTAGGTTTGGTGTAATTAGGAGGTTGGGTTATGCTAAAGAAGGGATGGACTAAGATATTCAGGAGAATACATTATGCTAACTAAGGGGAACCTAGGCAGGAGACGTTCATCCATTGTTCATGAACGCAAGGTGGAGTGGGACAATAGGTATTGCCAAACAGATTCTGGATACAGGGCAGGGAATACACAGAAACTACAAATCTTGTCAAATGCAGATAGTCCTTGTTGGTCCGGAGATGGGTTGGTGTCTGCAGTGTGGATTAACTCATCATCCTTGGGGGGCTTCCTGCCTTTGGTGTTTGCCCAAAGCTCTGCAGATATCTTGGCCAGGCTCCTTGTTGCTGGTTTCTGCCCCCACAGATCTTTAGGAAGTGTAATAAGGCTAGATGCAGGAGTGAGGTTGATAAAGAAGACCTGCAACATGGGGTGAGACTCTGGGGAAGGACAGGCAATGAGGACTTGCTGATACATTTGACTTACCAAAAGCAAAGCCTGAAGCGACCTTCCTCAGCTTTCTGGACTGTGTATTTTGTGCTACTGAGCTTAAAGACGTGATGAACAAGTTCACCCAGTGCATGGGGTTTTGTTAAATCTGATGTTTAAAATTCAGCATTTCAGAGTGCATTTGAATGAGACTTCCCTCACGTCCTCCCCCTTCTTTGTAGTATAACGCAACTTCATCTGTTCTAGATGTTGAATCCAAGCATGGGGCTGGTGGGTGCTATTTAACTCATGCTGCTGACTATATTAATTTATTAGAGTATTCCAAGTGATATTGATGGCTTAACTGAAGACAAAACAAGTCCACCAAGTAACCTTTGTGTTAAGCCAGGGTCTTAATAACCACTAGGTGCACATACATGGAAAGTAGTGAGTAGCCATCTTAGCATCGTCGCAGACTTCTGTTTGAAGTAGGATTGTTTTACTTTGGTTTATATTACTCTATATAAACAGAAAAATTGGTTTCAGTAAACTGGGGCACATGATTTTCAGTAGGATTGGGTTGGGTGTTTTTCCTTTTGAGTGACACAAGCAGCAGTAAGGTTTTTTTAATATGCTGTTCAGTCATTTGATGAGTATTATTTTATGAAATTTGATAAGAGTGTGCATTATACCATGAATAGCATAACATTGCCGAAATATCTGCTGGCCGTCTCTCCATCTTTCTTATCATACATACACTCTGAAATCCATCCCATAGCATTAAGTAGCATTTAGGTAGCTACTTGTTAGTATCTTGACAATCTCTCTACTTGGGCAAAAGTTTTCATTAACTTTTAGAAATTGATTCAAAGTGATTTTATGTCTGAGCAGCAATTGCTAAGCAGAGGGTTTTTTTGTTAGACAAGATTGTATCAGAACACAGTTGTCAATCAGGCAGTGGCAAATAACACTATATGGTCAAATGTGTGTTTTTTAAGAAGGCATTTTGAAGAGTGCTGTGTTTTAAGCATGGTTTGCATTTTTTTTACACAGAAATCTTGGAAGGTAATTTACGTGTTGTTTAACAGGAGTGAGTGGAAAACAGGGCCTGTAACAAAAAAAGGTCTTCCCACAGCACCCATTTTATGAGGTCGTGGTCTGGCTAGCATGTGACTAGTCAGTGTTTGCAGTGACGAGCAGTGACAATCAATGAAAGCTTCAGATTCTAAGGAAGTCTTAGGTACTGGAAATTAGCAGATTTCTTAGTATATCTGTCTGTTTGAAATGGATCATTTTACTCCTGAGGTTATACCTGTATTGAGAGTTTAGAATATGAGTTTTGATGAAAGTTTCCATGTGTTCTGCAGTGTTCAGGCAATATTTTAATTTTCTTGAAGAATAGAGATAGTTTTTTATTTAAAATGGAAATATCACATATACTAGGCTTTGTAACTGTATTTCCCCCGTCTAAATAATTGACACTCTATTATCTAACTGTACTCCTTGCAATGTATCAGTTTGGTTTTCTGCCTCATTTGTCCCATGAGCCTTTTCCTGAGCGCAGTGAGTTTCCTCAAAAGAAAGGGGATGGGTAGCAGAGGCTGCACATGAACACAGTACGTTGCAGGATCAGTAGGAGGTACGATGGTGTATGTGCCGCTGCTCCATAGCTTTACGCCTTGCCTCTGTGCAATGCACACTTTTAAGAAACTTGAGCCGGGTTGGTTTCTCATTGGCTGGCTGTGCGGCTCTGGCTGTGGGCTGTCTCAGCCGCTGGCATTGTGTGTTCATCCCTGCTGCTGCCAGCCCTGCAGTGCCGGACTGCGGGACGCCTGTAGCACCTGCTGGGACTTCTGTTCAGGGCTCTGTGGGGGCCCAGAGTAAACCCCAACTGAAGACCTCAGCTGTCACTTTGATTGTTGGTTTGCCCTTTTTGATTCTCTCTGTGAGACAGCAGTGTGCCTGGAGATTTGTTTTGAGTTGTCTGAACTTAGTGAATATAGTTAGTAAGAAGCTGACCAAGGTCACTATCATGTAAGTGAGTTTATTTACTGTTGCAGACATGAAAACCTTTTATCATATGTGACCTGCCTGCTTGGTATGAGAGCTTTTTGGGTCAGTTTGTGACAGGCTGGTGTCAAACATAATAAAAGGACGACATATCAGCCTGCATGTGCATTTCTCTGTACATTTTTCAGTTCACCTTTTGTGTTCCTTGTACAGTTCTGATGGTCATTAGTTCTCTTAAAAGTCTGATTCTTAAGTAGAGCTGCATCTTTTCATAAAAATTAAGAGGAAGTGATAAAAGGGAAATTGAAATAAAATAAATATTTACTTCAACATTTGAAAGGAATTGCGTATGCAAAGATTTTAGAAGTAAAAAGTGATGTGCATATGCAAATGTTTAAAGACATGAACAAACATTAAAGTAGTTTTATTTTTGATGCTATTTCTTTTCCTTTAGTGAACCTAGCAGTTATAACTGGGGTAAGTTATAAGTGGGGCCTTCCAGGCTTTGAATAACAGTGTGTAAAGAGTTTGAAGGTATTTTAGGCCTATTTCTTGTCTGGATATTGTCAGTGGTAACATTTATAACCCAGTTAAAGTAGATGTCATATGTACTGTATGCACTCTTTAGTTAAATCAGTACAAAGTATTTGGATGCATGCGTGTCATATAAAGCAGCAAAAACTTGAATGTGTTGGTTGGGTTTCTCTTTGTCTTGGATTTGTTTAGCAGTTTTGATGAAGTTCCCTAACAAACCTGTAACTTTTGGAGATGTGCCAAAAGACTAAAGAAACAGCTTTACTTCCATCAGTTTTTAAAAATACGGTCTGAGATGACCCTTTTAACTTCAGGTCTAACTTTCATCCCAGGCAAAATGAAAGAATAATTGAAGACGAGCTTGAGTGTCTGAAAACTCATCTTTTTTCCCCAAATGCATGTTGGTCTAATAAAATATGCTGTCACTGCCTACTCGCAAAACCTATTGTAATTTATGCCATTTAGCATAGCATTTTTTGGAACTTGGCTCATAGTCAACAAATGTGATACTGTACTGTGATGAAATCAAATTAATCCGATAAAGGAACTAAGGCAGACGTACTGGTTTGGAATATCTACTTTTTTTTTTCCTTATGAAGTATATCTCTATACGGTGTTTGCACCCCACATCTTCACTTTTGTATAGTGCCAGTCTGTAGTGCAGCATTTCTCCATTAATCAGAGAAAAGAGTAATATAGAATTGAAAAGTAATGGAAATTTGAGACTGATGTGGTGTAGTGTGGAAGACCTAAGGAAAAGCTTATCTTTATTAATGGTTGGCCTATGCAATGACTTTCAAAGAGAGAGAAATCAGGTTAATGAAAACTTAAACCTCAAGAAACTTGATTGTTAACTTATTATCAACAGTACTACATTGTGAACATCAAGGCTGATAGAGTTTGGTCCTCAATAAATACATTCCCCTAATTCTTACTTGCATTAATATATCTAATGAGAAAAGAAGAATGAGAAAGCCCATAATTCTTAAAACTAACAAACAACAAAAATACCCAAAAAGAAATAGATCATTTTAAGGTAGCACCAGTGTCGTAACTAATAGTACTGTATCATTTCATCATTAGAAAAGATTAAAATATACTTGATAACACATTGTCAGAGATTTAAATCATCAAGTTTACAATGTATAAATTACGTTTAGTTCTAGTTGGATTAGTGTTCCACTCCTTACCTATCTGCAAAAAAAATAGAATAATCTATAATTTAGAATAGTCTCCTTGGTCTTGTAAGGAGGAAAAAAGTGTTGGAGTGTCTCCTGGAAGCAGTGAAATATATTGTAGTAGTCTCCAACATGGTAATGAAAAGCCTGTGGTCATCTCTTTTGGAGTGAGCTTTATATATAGCACCTTCATGGCTGCATTCCATGATCATGACACCCAGTAACAGCAATCAAAGGAAGTGTCTTTTAACTGTATAATGTTTTCTGTGGAACTAACAGGTTGCTGTAGGAATATAGGTACTAGAAAAGGAAGAGTTTTGTGTGATGTAGGTTTGTTATTACTACAAAAACACACCATGGCTGTATTTTTGTCTTATAATTGCATCTGTAGGTAAAAAGCTAAGAAACAGGGATCATATATGGAAGAAATGATTCTTCCATCCATTTTATCCAACTGTATTAAAACCCTTTAGAGTCATGATGCTGAATTAAGCAAGTTAGGTAGGACTAGGTAAGAGCATGCTTTGTCATGTGTTAAATAATTGCTACCTGGATAGCTATTAAAAGTCAATAACATGAAGAACATAAAAGCATGATTATTTCAGGTTTGTCCTTGAAATGTGGATCAAAGATTATGTTCATTGTACAAATGAGTCATTGCAAGAATAAAGAGAGCGGTAAAGGGTATCTCTACTTTATGTTAATTGTTTGTGGAGGTTAAGTAAAGTTGTTACACAAAGATTTTCTGAATGGAAAATTAGTTTTACCAGGGGAGAAGGGAATAAAGAGTAGGTAAAAAAAATCCTTTTAGTGTTTCATTCAGTGAAGAGATGGAAAAAAGGACCCTCTACAGAGTTTCCATAATAACACTAATGGCCAAAATTTATCATGTCTTGCACCATTTTTGATAGCTTTTACCTTTGAAATACCTTCAGTTGAATCAACACATTCTTTTCTTGTAAGTCTTGATTTTTTGGGTTTTATAGATTAGGAGGAAAAAGTTCTTTTGTGGGTCCAGAAAGTGCTTTCTGGGTGTAGTCCTCTTTTTTTAATCTATGAACTCTGTCTCTTGCCCATCAATAAATACATATAATATAATGTCCATGAATGTTTATTTCTTCCCCTGCAGTTTTACATATCCCTGCATGAAGCAGGCAAGATTTTCAATACCAATACACAAAAAGTTTTATTATGGTGTACTAAAAAAACATTTGTAGAACAACATATGTTGTTGTATTAGCTTCTTTCAGCTGTTTTTAAAGGTGAAAGATAGTAAAACCTCAGTTCTTCAAATACAAAGACTTCTTGGATAGAACTCTTTGTTTCTTTATCTTTTTCCTTCATATTAAAAGAAAATCTGAAAGGAGATTGTACCTGAAAAAATTTAACACCATCTCCATGACAACCAGCTAATTAATCGCTATCAGTCTGGCTTTGGTCCTCTTCAGTGAACCGATACTCCCCCGCTTTATTTCACATATATTTATTTTCTATGAAGGTCATTTATTTTGTGACAGTATGGCTTTGTGAAAAACAGCCTTTTAATGCAAGCAACAACTTGCTTTTAAAGCAGCTTAATCTTACCTTTGGTTTCCTCTCAGTTTTGCGTCCTCCACAATAGTAGGGAGTTTCTAAGGTTAGGAGGTTTTTCCCCCCTTCTTGCTTTTTCTGATATTTGAGTTTTATTTTGAGCATAAGTGTTCATTAGTACCTTATCAGTATGACTGGTTGTGACTTACAATGTTGTAGTACGGGTAGGTCCAAGCTAAGTTTTTATGTAAGTAGTATAGTAAGTAGGAGTGGGCTAAGAGCTCAGGTAGCTACTTTGCTTCTTGGGGCAGGTTTTGCAGGTCTGAGCCATCGCCACACTATCCTTCAGTCAGAGTTTCTGCAGTGTTAGAGGTATTTTGAATCAATCAAGATACTTGTCATAGCTACTACATAATTTTTTACTTCTATGAATTTATTTAGAAGGCCTGACAATAGTATTACTCTTGTAAGTAATTGCAAGTTTTCACCTATGACAACAGTCTTCAGCCTGCGAACTGCAAGAACACAATGTCTATACAACATAACATCTGTAGGTGGCCAGACCAATTGCCCATGCAGCTCAATATCCTGTCATTCCCAACAGCCTCTCATAGAAGATACCAGTGATAGACTGTAGAGAGAAGGAAAGGGCAAGATTCTTCAGGATATTTTCCCCAGAACATATTCCCAGTTTTCACCTGTCTGTGGCTAAAGAGTTCAAGGTTTGCAGGCAGTGAAAAGAAGAATGAAAGCCAAGTTTAGGAAAGAAGTCCATCCTGAACACTTCTTCTATTTTTATGTTTTCATTTTCTTTCTTTTGACTATTCACTGCCTCTGAAAAATTAAATATGTATTGATTGCTTGAAGTTATTCCATATTTTTACTCTTTAGATGCCATGTTTTTTGCAGATAGTTTGTGAGACACCTTAATTATCTCATATAATTCAGTAGTAATTAGATGGATATTGATCTTCAGATGTAGTTATGAACTCTATTGAACATTAAAGGAGTACATTAAAAGGATTGCCAATAGATTTGTATAGAGAAACAATAGAAAAATCTGTGTTTTGACTGAATACTTTACATGTTGGTGAAAGCAAGAAATGCATATGTTATGCTGTTTTTAAGGCACACATAAAACAATACAGCAAGCAAAAATGTTGTGGCAACTCCTTTATTTTTCTTCATAAGTATCAAATCAACCAAACAGATTCAGAAGGGTGAAATGCACTGAGAGTCTGGAAATAGTTTTAGGTAGTTTCCCTCATTAGCTCTTTTTCTAATTTTTTTTTTTTTTTTAATCACTTTGTGGAAGAAGTTGCAACTGAAGATTATCGATATGGATATTTTAAATACTAAATGACTGGAGAAATTGGCCTAAGCAGATGTTTAGTACTTGGGCTTTGCATGAAGTGAAGTGGTGACAAGGAACTTGCACCAAAACCAGTGCTGAACTGTAGATGAGTTAGGCTGCAGAAGTGACCGTGAGGATGGGAAACGTTTTGTGTGGTGTTAGATTATATCTAGTCTGAATAATTTTCATTTGGCTACTTATTTGACATAGTTTTATATATTTAGAATATTTAGATTTAGAATAACATTAATGATTTCCTCTTTTCTTCTTTCTGTTTTTTTGTTTGTTTTGTTTTCTTTGCTTTCTTTTGTTTGGATTTTTGTTTGTTTGTTTTGTTCGTTCCTGCGTGTTACTGCAATGTTACATATGAAGATTGCTGTGTTCACTGTATACTGGCTTGCTTGTTCTGTGAATTTTTCACCCTCTGTAACATTGTTCTGGGACAAGCATCCTGTGGCACCTGCACATCGGAAGCCTGCTGCTGTTGCTGTGGGGACGAGATGGGAGATGACTGTAACTGCCCCTGTGATATGGACTGTGGCATAATGGACGCATGTTGTGAATCTTCAGATTGCCTGGAGATCTGCATGGAATGCTGTGGGATCTGCTTCCCGTCATGAAATATTTATCCCTTTTTATTTTATTCTCTGTAAAACTGGAGAGGTTTTCTTTAAATACATTTGAAGAAAGACAAGGTAAGATTTTCACACAACCAACTGGTATTGCACTGCTAATTCCCTTTATATAAATATTTTTTTAAAAACCAATCATCAAATCTGTATTTTAACACAGACTGTATAGTTTTGTATGTGAAACTAAAGCTACATTCCATCTTCCTTTTGGCTTTGCAAATGGGAGACTTTGTTGAAACCGAATTTTGGGCCTGATACTGCAGGCCGTTTGAAGGCAAAATTGCCATTTGAATCGAGTGATAGGTTTTGGTCAGAGAACAGACTGCGGGGCAAATCCTTAAGTGTTTGCCTTTACTTTAATGTTTAAACACTCAAATGCCTCCATGCTTAACATGCCTTTACAGGCTTTCCGAAAATCTAAACATCTTTATTTCTAGCTCTTTGGGTTAAAAGCAACTTTGCTCAATTATTTGAAACCTAATTGAAAAGTCACCATCAGAAATCCACTGTTGGTTTTGCCACAGTGGTCACTTTAGTGATTTTTTTTTTTGGTTTGTTTTGAATATCTCATTGGTTTGAGGGAGAGATTCTTGGGATTTTGCATTGTCTATATTGATACGATCTGAAAAAGGCAAATGTAAGTTTTGCCATGGACTAGAAAAGTACCAGGATTTCTATGTTATCAATCAAGACGGAATAGAGAATTTATATTTTACTTCAGTACTATTTGTACCTGAAATACTTCTTTTTAGAAAGAGACTTTGGAAATCTGTGCAGACATGAAATATATCCTTAGAGTAACAAACTAATAGGATAAAAAATCTTCAAAATTTGGCTATAAGAGGCAAATTATTAGAAGTTAACTCAAGAATCTGAACTTGTACATTAAGAGGCCAGGTCAGTGTTTGTGACCTTAGAGCCAGTGTCACAACACTTAGTATTTATTTATTCACTGTGTGAGAAAAAGTCACAGAGGATAGCAGAATTTAAACCAAATGAAAATACCAAATTAAAACTGACTTGATCAAGGTATTTTGTCATTGAATACAAAAAGCAGGTGAAAGAATGTTTATTCTCAGATACATTTTAAGTGTTATTTTTAAATAACTCCGTAAAAAAGACATTTTAAAAATGTATGATATCATTTTAAAATAAAAGGATAGGGATTTGAAATGTTTGAAAAATACAGTTAGGATCTGTTGGGCAACCTTTTCCCTATTATATCATTAGGATTTTCCAAGTAATAACGCTCTGTAATTATAAATGTGAAATGAATTTGTTTCAGCACGTAAAGAGGTTTACTACATTCCCTGATTTAGGTAATCAAGGTACCTTTTTTTTTTTTTACCATCTGCTAGTTTCTCCCCTCCATGTTTGTAGCTCATGAACTTTTCTGTGTGAACCACCTACACATCTTGATCTCACATACTTAAACTTTTCTGTTTGCACTTCAGATTTCCCCTTTGTAGATTGGTGGATCTCATAAATTTAAGCCTTGTTACAAGAATCATCAATAGCCAATAGCATATTTGTGTTGAGTGAATTGACCATAAACGCCTCTTTCTGCTATAGTGAATTCAGTTTATGCAAATGTGACAAGCTAAAGATCACAGGAGTGTGAAGCTAAGTCAACAAATGGTCTAATATTAACCAAAGCTTCTTGTGAACACTGACTAGTAGTGCCTACTACTGCAAGTTATCACTGAGGGTAACATAGCCAAATCCTCAACCATACTAGGGAGCTGGGAAGTGTTACGTTTTGCCTTAACGTATGCAATATTGTGTGTACTGATGCAATGCAGGTTCACCCTCAGAGAGTTTCCTAGTCTGTTTTTTGATAGCTACTACAAGGATTATTTCTTATTATGGTTTTTTTCCCCCCATATATGGGGCCAGATTCTGATCTGTGTTGTGCCATATTAAGTGCATTTCTATTCATATCAGAATTTTCCGTCAGTTTAGCTCCAGTTAGCACAAAAATATTATGGTAATAAGCAGGCTAATAAGGAATCATATAGTTAAACTGGTAAATTCCCAGAGCTCAGAATCTGGCCCATGGGGCTCAATTATGACTCCTAAAAGTCTGAACCACATTGGGAAGGGGAAAGAGGTGCCTTGGTTGAGTGGCATTGCCTGGAGCCATATTACCTTTGTAAGGCATGATGCCTCTGGGGATGTTGGGGGCATCCCAGTGAGCACTGGGACTCAATGCACCTTGGAAAAAGTCTAGACAGTGCTTTGTCCATTGTAGGTCTATGTTTGACACCATGGTGGTGAGGACATGTTCTCTGGGGCTAGGCAGCGCCATGAACTGTCTTTCCTTGTGTCCTGGTCACAGAGAGGTGAATTATGACTGCTTCTTCTGAATATCCTTTTGGAGACAGAAGAGGACTTCCAGTCTCTTGCCCTGTCCCAATGTCCATGCCCTGCTGGAGCAGTTCCAGTTTTGTTCTTGGAAAACTGCACATTAGTGTATCATGCTTTTATGAATACTAGATCTTACTTTTACCACAGGATGATATAGTTTAAAAAAAAATAATGGAAAAAGGAAAATATCAACTTAGGGAGTTTTTTCTTGGGTAAAAGTTATCTATACAGTTTGCCCTGCACAAACCTTTGTTTCTACTTATATGAACTCTGAGAGGTTTTGATTTGTTGAAATTATGGAAACATGGAAAACGAATTTTTTATTAAGCATTCACTTCCAGTACTGTAAAAATACAAATAATAATTACAAAACCTTTGCCCATGAATATACGCATAAGTGTACATACTCTTTGTCACACACATGGACACACACATGCACTTGTGTCTTTCCCCACTTCATTTGTAAAATAGTAGGAAGCGAAAATAGTGCTATTAAACTTCATAGTGATTAGAAATATCTAAGTATTACAGACAATTGAAAAAATAAAGAATTGTATATTTTGTTTGACATTTAAATGTAATCTGCTACTGTTTGTCGTAGAGATATTAGCACTTTTCAAAAATGTATCTTTGTAGCAGAGAATATTAGTATGTAGTTTAAGAAATTCCTTTCTATATATTCTTAAATTCTGTTTTGTAATTTTCACTATATAAACAATCTTGTAAGCACCTTGTGTAATTAAAACAAGCAGAATTAGGAGTCAAATGTGAAAACAGAGTTGAAATCAAATTAAAACATCAGAACTTAACAGTCTACTTTGTAATAGTTCCTGTGAACTTGTTCAGCATTTCAGTATATAGTTCTGCAAACTGACCTGTTGGAAAAACTTGCTGTTTGTGTTTTATATTGACTGGATGTGCTACTTGCAAACACTATTTTGAAATAAAGATCTTTATTTTGAAACTTTGGGATGTCTTTTCCTTCTGGTCTTGCGTTGTTACTCTTCTGAATGATAATTACATATATTTTCATGTCCATTTTTGTTTTTTTCTTCTATTGTAACATTTCCTGAAGCTGTAATGTTGGCCTTTGAGTGATTTGCGCAGAGGGTGAGCCAGTGTACACGAGTTGTATTGCAGGAGGAACTAAGACAACTCAGGCACTAGAAGCAACTCCAACAGTAAAAAAAATCATTAAGAGGGCAAATTCATTCCTTGGTGAACTGGGTTAATGAGGTGAAATTCCAGTAACAAATTTGATCAAAATGAAAATTATTTTAATACATCTGCAGCAAAATTTTCAGTTTATTAAAAATAAGGTTAACCAAGAATGTATTCCACTCATAATATTGCAGAAGATGTACTAAGGTCTGATGTCTTATGTGGCCTAGAAAACAAAAGCTTGTACACAGTACCATTATTGTAAATTAAGGTATGTTTTTAAAATCAGTTAGTTTAAACACAGATGGAGTGGACTTCCAACTGTGATTTAACTAAAGACTTTTTTTTCATGTTGGCCTAAGCTGAGTGAACATGCTTATATTACTTTAAAACTGCAGAAACTGCATGTCTACCATATTTTACACTAATTTTGCTATGTCTGTTTTAAATTTATTGAAAATTCTACTATGTCTGTGTATACGTGGGCCTGAGAGGGTCTAAAAAAATCGCTTCTCTGGGCATTACAGAGGAAAGATGATAAAACTGATAGGAATTATGCTTGAGTGTATATCATGAAGTCTTGCCATTGAGACCATGTGCCAAATTACTTGTTTTAGTAAGAGAACTAATAAAAACATAGGCAAATAGAACCAATTGAGAGTTATTATAGGTGTCCTAGCCAGTATCCATAAAACATAATATTTCTAGAAAAAAATGGCTGCTGTGAAGAAGAATCAGGAACATTCAGGAGCCTTTTGATTGAACAACTGCTCTATTTCAGCCATAGTACTCATATTAAGAACTGTTTGTTGGCTTTGATGAATCCCTGTGTTTATAATATTCTAAATGATAAACTTTTCTGAGCTCTTCACATATTCAGTTTTTTTAAATTGTCTTAGTGATTGCAATATTTGATATATGTTCTTGGAGAGCAATGCCAATTGTATTGCTGTATCTCCGTGGTAAAGTTCCTATTGTCTGCACTCTTGTAACTTTCTGAAAGGCAGCACTGAATGAATCATGTTTTTGAAATCTTACTCTTGGCCCTGAAATTAAGTTAAACATTAGAGAAATATCTCCTTGGTGTCTTTTCCTTGTGTTTTTCCTTTTCTCTGTCTTTATTTAAGTGCATACACCATGTGTTGGAAAATTCCACATTGTGTTGACGGTGATAGTAGTGGCTCTAGAATCCTACAGGCATTAATCATGCTTTCTTCCCCACCCTTCTGCCAGATCTTAGCACTTGCAAGGAGAGCAGGGGGGCCTTAACTCACTTTCAGCATCAAGATATTGAAAGAAGTTCAGTAAAAATAACACTGTGCACTCACTTCCTTGAGGCACTTGCTGAGTGTGCTCAGTACACTTGAATGTGAAGTTGATTGCTTGTACAAAGCACTTGCTTGCGGTGTTTACCAGTGATTTCATGCTAGTGTCATAAAAGGATTGCTCTTCTCTTCTTTAGAAATCTTTAATATGGTGAGCTATTTCTACTACAGTTGGAAAGAGAGAACTTTCTCTGAATTACCATTCTGCAAGGGTTTGATTAGGTGATCTTAATCCCTATTTGGTTTTTAATCATAGACTCACAGAATGGCTTGCCTTGGAAGCATCATCTAGTTCCAACCCTCCTGCTGTGGGAGGTTGCTTAGAGCTCCATCCAACTTGGCCTGGAACATTTCCAGGGATGGAACATCCACTTCTCTGGCAACCTGTTCCAGTGACTCAGCACCCTCACATTAGGAAGTTCTTCCCAATATATAATCTAGACCTCCCCTCTAAAGCCTTTCCCTCTTGTCCTATCACTACATGCCCTTGTAAATAGTCTCTCACTTTCGTTCTTCTAGGCTCCCTTCAATTAACTGGACGGCTGCACTTAGGTTACCCCAAAATCTCTTTTCCAGGCTGAATACTTTAAATTCTCTTATCAGTTCACCTTACTTAATAAAGCACTGCATACAATCCTGTTTGCTTCTTTTATGTATGCATATTAGAGCAATTGTTAGTACATTGCCACCCAGTACTCGTATAGTGGGATGTTAGATGAAAGACTGTATACCTTTTATACCTTTAATAGTATCTTTTTAATTTTTATTCTGATATGCATGTGCTTTTTTAACCGACAAAATACTCTACTATAATTGAGGCTCTTTATATTATCTCAGTAGGGTATGTAATTGGTGCCCAAGCACTACACAATCCCTCTTCAATCAGTAGTGTAGGATTCAGCAATTTGTCTCATCTCCGAATTGCAAAAAGTGACCACACTGTGAATACACTGTACTCTGACTTGTATGTGTTTCACATTACAATCCTACTTTTTTAGGCACCAAATCCACAGTGTCTACCTTTGTTTCTTTAGCTTTATCACAAGGTGGTGTATTTGGTTTTGTTTTTCTTTTAAATCCTTGTTGTTCCAAGAGAACAGAGGTTCTTCATTATGAGGGTCTAGGACAATAGCAAGATACATGTTACATTATGAGTAATTTCTTCATATTTTCTGCCTTCACTGTTATATGCAACTTCTAGTCAAACAGACTTGTAAAAATTATGTCTTTGGAACTTTGGATTTCATCTAAGTAACTTTAGCGTAACAGTGATTTATATTTGAATACATGGAAATCAAAATGTATTAAAGATTTTGTCTTGCCTGCTCAAATAAAGGACCAGAAATTCTATTGAGATGGACTTTGCAGAGTCTTGCAGACTGGCAATCTTCAAAATAGTTCTGCTCACAAGAATAAGATTAGTACATTAGTTTAAAATATATTTTACAGTAGCATATGCAGATATATATATGCCAGTTTTTACATTCTGTGCTACTTTAAGTAACTGAGGACTAATAACAGCAAGTTGGGAAGAATACATGTACTAAAAAACATGGGTTTGCTTTCCTCCCTAGGAAATGCAAGTCCATTTGTCTCTTTCTTCATGTGAGGAGGAGACACCTTGATTACATATTTAATGTAGACTCACAGCAGCTATTTGGAATCCACAATAACTTCAAGGTCATTAGAAGTAGCGTGTGAAGGATAAAGGGAAATGCTATTGACAACTGCTGTCTCTGCATCAGTAATCTGCTTTGCAACTACCAAGCTTTCATTGGGTTAAGAAAATTAAGGTATCCATGACTGAAATTTTATATTCAGTCTTGTTTCTTCAGAAAGAATAATTAGACATATTTACACAATTACATTTTAGTAAACTATTATGTCAGCTTAACTGTAACACATATTCTGGTTAAAGTACATTAAGCAGCAATTCAGAAGTAATTTAGCTGCTGAAGGCATTATTTTCTATCTAATTATTCACAAATTAATGAATAAAATTAAATTCCAATCACTGAAAAAATGAAGCAATGGTGAGAATCAGAACTACAGATTAGTTAAAGCTATAAAATGCATAACAGAATTAAAGCCTTCTTTTATTCAAATTCAATGCTTAAAAAAGAACAAATCCATCATCTTGAAATTTGACTTGTAGCTTGACATTAAAAATAATATGAGTAGAATTTTCAGTGGGGTAAGCACAAAACTAGTTCAAGTAGTGTCACTCTCAATTAATGTACTCAGGTGGTGTGCCCATTAAAATTCCCACTTGTGGGTTCAGCTCTCTATGCAAATGGGGTCATTACCTGGAGAATTTAATTGGGTATGACACTGGGAGTAGGAATTTTCCTTTCAAAATAAACCTTCTTGCACACATTTTCACTAGAAATTTGATTGTTACATATACTTCATATTGTTTGGCTCTATAAATATTTACCAAATTGAGAATGTCCTTACTTATTTAGTTTTTTACAGGTGATTCATAATGCATCAAAATGATTTTTAAATTGTTCCATGTATTTCATATGCAGGTCTTGTAACAAAAACCTGTGGTGAAAATCTATTTTTTGGTGTTCAAATGGTATTTTTATGTTTCACATCCTTTTGAAGTTGATACTAATTTTTATAGCATCTGAAAGCAGAACTGTAATATTTTTGTAGTATATGTACAGTGAAATACATGTAAATGAGAAAAGGTTATTTCATACTGAACCCCTATCTCACAAATTGTTTGGAAAGGACAAAAATATAATGTGTTTCTGAGTATTATTAACCTCCAACTTTTGCTTTGCATAGTCATTTGTATAAATAAGGCTGGCACTGAGAGGTATTAATCCCAAAACGTGTACACAAATCTTGTGGAAATGCAGAAGTGAGTGTTTGGAAGAAACTTCTAGAGAACTTCCAGTCCAGCAGTCTAAGATCAAACAGTGTCTAAAACCATGTTCTTGGAAACCTCCGATGAAGGGAATTTTGGACACTAGAGATAGTTTCACTAGTCTTAAAGATAGAAAGCTTTTTTCTAATATCCCATTTAATCTTATTTTCATTTCTGCAAGTAAGACTGATGTACCCATGTCCTATTCCCAGTGGATGTGTAGAACAATCACCATTCTCTTGTATCGCCTTTCATATATTAACCCTTCATAAAGTTTATATACTCCTGCTTGCTTTTGTCTTGCCTCGTCCAAAGAAATCTAGTTCAATTTTCTCCAACCTGTCTTTTTCACTACGACATTCATTTCAGACACTATAAACTGTATGAGCCGTGCTTCTCATTTCAAACTATCACAAGACTGAAGGAGCAACTCATGAAGGGACTTTTTTTTTGTTAGTTAGAAACACAGATGTTGGATGGTATATTGAGGTAAGAGATATATTCATGTCTGTAAACATGCATGGATTTCAGGAGCATGAAAGTTGACAGTATTTCAGTTGCGCCTTAACTTCTGTAAAGGAATCAGTCCGAAGAATCGACATTATGATCTTCTACATAAACACTTGAAAGATTTTCATGGGATTTGTAGAATACTTTTCAAAATTTCCAGGACAGAGACCTGCAAGTACTGTCTTAGCAAATAAACTGAGAAAATGATCTACCATGTCTTTAAATCTTATCTCCATTTGTTACTTCCATATTTTCACCTCACCTCAACTGTCAGCCTCTTGCCATTTCTTTTCAGCACTCAGTTTACTAATCCAACATCCTCTGTGTTTTCACTAAAACTTCCTATCCAGTTCTATTAGTTCTCACTCCTTCTTTGATGCCTAATAAGTATTTCTTAATTTAAAAAAAGCTACTGAAGATAAATGTTTTTCTTACTAAACTTACCTGTAACTTTGTAATGGCCTTGAAATATGGTTTAAAGATCAGAGGTGAGAATAGTTTTTAACATAAAGAAACTGTATTTCAAAATGTTGATGCTACTTTACTACTATTCATGTTCCAAAATGGTAATTAGAATTCAGGGAAAGCTCATTTTATTCACAGGGAAAATCATTGGAAGCTTGATCTGACAATAATGACAAATTAAACTATGGAAAAATACTAATGTGTGTCAATATAGTTTTATGGAAAATGCTTCTCAATTACTGTTATTCACTAATGAAAATTAAATTTCATCTGATAAAAATAATTGTATAGCCATAATAAACTTGAGTTCTTAACACTTTGGTTTAGGACTTATATGACATCCTGATTTGCAATATTATCCTTTCATATGTGCAGATGATGTAGACTGAAACCAAGTAACTGATAGGTCTCAAACAGTAGTTGTCAAATGAAAACATTGTTAAAAGGGTGATTTTAGAAAGGTTCTGAGGAAATTGGTGCCTGCCTGTCTTCAACATTTTAATCGATGATCTGGAAACACTTCTAGCAGAACTTTTAGATGAATCAATAGTTGATGGAAAAGTAAATTAAATACATACTGCTAATTTAGAGCAATCTGAACCTGGTAGGATGGACCTCTTCTGAGAAAATGTTTTTCCATCCTATGAAGGGAAATATTTAGAACACTTAGAACACTTAGAATGTTTAGATACTGTGCCAATAAAAATTTTACACTTAGAAGACTTATTAAACACTTTGAAAAGACCAGGGGATTATGGTGAGGAAGGTACTGAACAAGGGTTTACAGCTGAAATGCTGCAGCCTTTAGTGGTGACCTTTCAGTATTTAAATGGGTCATGCAGTGAATGGAAACAGGGAAGAGTGTGTGCTGAGGAAATCAGCTTCAGAATACTGCTTTCTGTTCTTCGTGTTTTGAAAAACAGAAATAGCTCATAAGAGAACAACAGAAATTACTTAGAGACATAAAATGACTTTTAAAAAAGAGAATTGCAGAACGTACTCTACTCAGGTTTATCCAGCAGAAGGTTTGAGATGTGACTTCATCACACTGTACTACTGTCTTCACAGGCACAAATAATGGTGCTTTGAAGCTTTTCTTATTCTGCCAGAGAGATGCAGAAAGAGCTAAAATCTAAATCCAAACAAAAAATTGATGTCCAATTTCTTACCTGAATGTAGCTGTAAAGATAGTAAGGAGTTGAACAAACTACAAAACCCAGCATTTGATTACCCACCTCCTGATAGTCTTGGCCCACAAGTGATGCTTCTTTGAAAGACATGCTTACCATTAAAAGGCTGTGTATATGCATACATACATATATACATATACAGCATATACAGAGAAAGAAAATGTAGTCAATAAATGCTGAACTGGATAGAATTTTATTTCCTTTCATATTAGAGAGATTAGATGAGACAGTGCAGTAACACCTCATGGATTTGTTGTCTAGTGGCAGGAATAGATTATCCTAACTGTGTGAATGGTGTTCATAGAATTCTTACTTTTGTCAAACATTAAAATAAATAGAAATAAGTGTTTTCTCAAAAAAACCCAACAAAACTTTTATTGGCACAATATATATTCTGGGTGTGTAAGGAAAATACTGGTGTTCTGTACTTTTTATCAGCTGTGTTCGGAGAGATAATCTAACTGGGAAGTGACGTTTTCTGACCTGTGCTCTGCAAGGAAGGCACAAGAATCAGAGTCACAGGTCTCCTGGGTCCACAAGGTGGATTGTTCCTTGACTGTCTTCACTTAATAGGTTCTACAACATCTCTGTGGCTTAGAGTTTTATTTAGTGGAGGTTTTTTCTTCCTTTTCTTCTTTACGCTTTCTGGTGGGAGCATGAGAAGTACTAATATATGTGTCCAATCTAATAAAATAAGCTTGGAACGGTGCTCCTTTTTTTGGGCCACTTCAGGATCTCCACAACACAAATATGTATGTCCTTTCTCACAGTGGCTATCTGGGATAATGTGGTGGCCACAGAGGATTAGATGATTCCCATACCAGCATCAAAATATGGTGAATGTAGGTTATAATTCTGAACTAATAATTCAAATAAAGATTAATTTCTATTGCAAAAATGTAAAACACATTAAATGTTAATTTCAAGGGCAAAATGAAATTGAGGTCCCTAAGAAAATACCTTAAATTGGATGAATTACCTGTAAAACAAACATCATGGATAAAAAGTGAATTTACTTAATAAAAAAAGTTAATAAAATGGGTTGTGTAAGGAAGATAAGCACCAGTGTTAAGATAAATAGTCCATTCACACAGAAATAAAGCATGAAAATTCATCTATGATATAGAAGTTTATGGAAAATTTACAAGACAAAATGCATTCCAGTGTATTAAACAAAGGGCCAATGGGATTTGTGTGTTGTGAGCTGCCAGTGGGCTCATCATAACCATTACAAATCTGCTCTTAAATGTTAAAAGAGCAAAAATACAGAGCTAGAAGGTCTAATTCCTCTGGGCTGGGAAAAGGAAGTGGGTACTGACTCTTTTCTTTGTACGCTATCCTTCCACACGTTGCAATGCAGGAAATTATAGAGCAGGTGGAGAGGTCAGACGTGTGTAGAGACTTCACTGCATATTTCACTTCCCTGCTCCTTAGTTAGAGGTTAATATAATGCTTTGTTACATTGATTCAGCAATAGTTTTGCATTCCCCTACTCCAGGAGAAATTTAATTCACAAACTATACCATTAGGTTTATTTATTTATTTATTTCCCTTAGGCTTCCTTGGTCCCGGACTGTTCTTAAGGGATTCAAACGATAAAATGAAAATTGACCCCTATGGAAATCATTAGTAGTTTGATAGACTGTATTATGAGACATATGGGGATTTCTCCAATGGCCAAAATGAATTTTACCCTTTTCTTATCCTGGTTTCCAGAGAGAAAAGAGCTTAATCCACTGTGATGTATATGCTTGCATGGGTGTTTAACCATTTTTTTAATTCCCTACTAATAACTTTTAAACTTGTTGGTCCTGTTTATACCAAGTGAAAACTGAGAGCAATTGAAAAAACTAACGAACAAAAAACCTCACAAAAACGACCCCCTCCCCCAAAAAAACCTCCACAAAACCAAATCAAAACAATGCCTCCCCCCCAAAAAAACCCCAAAACCAAAGGAGTATGGGCTTATTTTTACACGACTGAGAGGACACTTGCAGAATTTGATCAGCTCTTGTAGGCTGTCGGGGAATCCATGAAAGGAAGGCTTACTAAAAATGTTTCATTGCGGAAAAACATACAGCTGAAATTCACATTTTATTAAATGCATGGAAATTAAGCTGAGAGACTGAAATCACACAAAAGAAATTCTGCTACTCATGGAACAAGCTGTTTTGGTGGGTTAAGCTTGACTTTCCTAAATATGAATACTTTAAATTATTTTCAAAATAATTCCTATTTCTTTGTCTCTGGTTTTGTAATTTTTACTTTTGGAAAAGTTATGGTATCCCCCTTTAATGAGTCAAGAATTCCCCTCTCTCCTGCCCAAATAGCTTTCTCAATCCATTTTTCCAAGGTAGTCTTCAGGAATAAAACTAGAAATGACTGAGAAAATAAGGTATTAGTAGCTAAGACAAAAAATCCTGAAGGACTGAAAAAGAAACTGTTTTTATTAACACATTTGCTTGTTTATTTTCTTATTACCAGTAACAGTTTTTGATTCAAGACTAAATTTTTAAAATTTTTGATCCACATAGTGTGCTAAAGCAAGTTTTTGAATTAAATATTTTCTACTTTAAACAATGAATAATATACTGCATAATTGTGCTCACAGCATTAATAAAATATTATATGTGTAATTTTTACAACTGGAAGTATCACTGTGGTTGTCATATTTTAATGTACACATAGCTTGATTGTTGCAGAGTAGACATCTGCCAGAAACATTTCAGTTTAGCATGATGAATTTACTGTAACCCTGTCAAAAATCTCGTAGCAATGCTGATGTATCACTTTGAATATAGGTTGAAAAACAGAAATAAGTGTGTGGAGGAAGGTTTTCAAATTCTATCAGAATCCAGTCATTACTGCTGTTATGGCCAGGTACGTAGGAATGCTGCTGCTCCAGGAGGGATTCCTGGGAAGTGAACAATACTTACTTGATCAGAGTAGTGCAAAGCAAGGTCCTGTTGACTGTTGGTGCTCTGTGTAGGCTATCAGCACCCCAGTGAGGATGCTGGCACACAAAGGGCAGGCAATTTGCATAAAAGTATAAAGACTTTTTGAGGCCTTTTTTGAAAATAAAAATGGGAAGGGTGCAATTGTTTGTGATGTCTTCTGTGCTGGTTGCATTTCAGATACTTGATTTTTTAATTAATCTTTATTAATTTATTTTTATTATTTAATTTATTATTATTATTATTATTTTATTAATTTTTTATTAATGAAATACTTATAACCAATATTTTTTAATAATGAAATACAGTGTTGCTTGAGTTAATATGCTTGTTAAAGTTTGAATTATTTGGGTCCAATTCTAGGCTCAGGTAAACAGTAGAAGAGACAATGAAGAAAAGTGAATGCTGACTGGAGGCTTAATGGAAATTCTCTAGTATCCTGACATTTCAAGAAATAGCATATCAGGAAAGGTAAGTACTCCTGCATCTTTGATTCTTCAGGGTTGTATATGGTTTAAATAAATGTAGAATATCTCACTTTTTTCCTCAGGTTAGATCTTTTTGCATTTTCAGTAGAGGCCAAAGGTGTTCTAACATATTTCAAATAGAAGCTAAGATATGATCCTGGGATGTAACTCAAACACCACATTTGTATATTTTATAAAACTATTATTTATGAAAGGGAATTATAAATCTGCATCTGCATAGGCCCACTGTCTGCCTACCTGTATGAATATTACCGTAGCCTTCAGGCTGGAATTAAGGTGATAATAACAAAATATAGTCTTCTTTAATGGACTTTTAAACCATAGACAGCAGAACCGATTGTCCACATATCGATACAATTAGCATAAAATATTATTTCCCGACATTAAAATACTAAACAACAGACATGAACTGTTTGCCCTATTATAATTTTCTATTGTTAAGCTGATTTTAAACACAGAATGTAAAGGTCTGATGGCAGAGTAGCAAGGGGACCTTCTGTCTTTGCTGATTTGTATAAAAAAAACTTCACAGTTGAAACCAATATTTAATGAAGGAACCTGCACTTCCCTGTTACCTTTCGTTTCTCAGAAGTAGGCGTTGAAGTGCTGGGACAGACAGAGCCAGGCACTTTGAGAGGAAAAAAACCCCAAAACCAAAACAAAAGTGAAACTAAAACCAAAACCTCGGGAGAGGTGATAGCCTGGAAAACTGAAAACCATGTTCAAAAACAGCCAAAGGGAAAATTTCTTTCTTCCTTCAAAGAGTTTCTGTGAGGTATGTAGAAAAGTGCCTGTCTGTGAACTTTCCTTTCAATACCAACAATCACTGTATTTACATCTATACAATATATTGCTATGTGACTGTAATTGTTAATATTTGTACATGCACAGGAGTTCCTCTCTAACTAAATATTCTTGCTTGGAGTGCTTGTGGCTCACATCCTACGCTGTCTTGCTCCTGTGAATAACCAGCCCAACGTGCTGACGGACTGACAAGTCACCCTATTCTGTTACAGCTGAATTAGGGCTAATACACATTGCGCACAGTGCTGCCTGACAAATTGAATCAGCTGCTCTAAGTGATTTTGCCTGTTTCAGAGTACTGGGAAACTCAAAGGGCATCAAGTCAAATTACACATTGATCGCTGTTTGCCCTGTAGCTTTTGCACACAGAAGGAATCACATACAACACTTAGAAGATTAGTGGAAGAGACTGCATCAGGGGAATATCACATGTAAGCATGTACAAGTTGGACTTCTCTGGTTGGTAGTAACATCGCAAGTCTAGCCATCCAGGAAAGAGCAAAATTTATGCTAATGTGTGCTTCCCAGTTGACACAGATGTAGACATCGTCATCTGTTTTGTAGAGCTTCTAATTCCCAATTTAACCACACAACAATTCCTGTTTGGTTTAGGGTTATTTTTCCTTCTTCAAATAAACAGAATGTCAGAATATCACAAATTAGATTTATGTCTAGATTTTATATCTTTTTTAATGTAGAAATACAAATCCCTATGTATTAATGTTTATGAACTGCTCTACGTTAGAATATCTTTAACAACAGAGATCACTGATCTGCAACTGTATGATCTACGGTTATCCAGAATTTGAATGACAGGCCAGTAGTGGGATGCTTGAGAGCACAACTTCTATTTTTGGTCTTTTCTGTAGAGCAACAGAGTCTAAATGCTTCCTTAAAAAGCAGTACCAAAAATAACTTAAAAGAAAAAGTCAAGAAAGCAAAGATTCTTACATGAAAAGAGGTTGTAGCCAAGTGGGGGTTGGCCTCTTCTCCCAGGCAATTAGCTGTAGGACAAGAGGACATAGTATTAACCTGTGCCAGGGGAGTTTTGGGTTAGACATTAGAAAGAAATTCTTCACAGAAAGGTGATTAGATATTGGAATGGGCTACCCAGAGAGGTGGTGAAGTCATCATCCCTGGAGGTGTTTAAGGAAAGATTTGACGTGGCACTTAGTGCCATGGTCTAGTTGACATGGAGGTGTTTGGTCATAGGTTGCACTCAATGGTCTCAAAGGCCTTTTCCAACCTAACTGACTCTGTGATTCTGTGAACTATTTATTCCAATAGTTGATATTTAAAAGACAAAGCAGGATACTATACAATTTACAGTGATAAAGCAGGCATCAGCACAAAGGCTTATCTTTGTTTCATTAGCAGTGTTTGTGCTAGCTGAGGCATCCTCCTCCTTGTTGTGTTGACAAGCAAGTTTTGCACCAGCTCATAGAATCACAGAATCACAGAATCATAGAACCACTGAGAGTGAAAGAGATGTTCAAGATCACCCATTCCAACCATCCACCTAACACTACCGCTAAACCGTATCACCCAGCACCAGATTCCGACGTCTCTTGAACACAATCAACTCACAGTATGCTTCTAGAGGAGTGTCATAAATATTACTAAAATAATTTAAATAAGCCTCTGTGTACTGGATCTCAGTTTATTGATTTGTAATTTATGTAGAGTACAATAGTTCAGCATGAATCTATGTGTTTCAGCTTTTCTGAATAGTCTTCCAAGTCATTTAGTTATGAAGGTCATGAATGATCATGAAGGTTTCTAATTCTGTCTGTGCTGTGTAAGTTTCTTATTTGTTCCAGTTTTCTTATAGTTACTAAAAGCACTAACACAATTTCTCTAAAATTCCATATCTCTTTCTAAGAAATTAGTCACTTTGTTTCTATTCTTGGTGTTCCCTCTTACAGTCGTAGACTTGGTGAACATATTGAAAAAGCATGTTCTATCACTACTTCTATGAATTGAGGTTGCCAGTCAATGAGAGGTGACAGCAAATGAGGCTGAGGGATTCGTATTGTTGTGTATGTACAAACTTCAGGGTTGTTTCCTGTCACATTCTGTGTTTTGGACACACCCTTTACTTCTGTCACCTAATGCTTACTACCCAGTCATGACCAATACTCTAGGAAGAATGCTGCCCAGAACTCTTCCTAACTCCATTTCTGTTTGTTTTCTTAGGCTGAAAGCTTTTTTGTTTGGTTTGTTGTTTCACTGAGTTCTTTGCACAGAAGGAAACAAAACTTTCATTTTTAGTAGCTTTCTTTACCAGATATGAAAGTGTTTTGGATTCAAGGACTGATAGTCTTTTGTCTGGACTTAAAAATCTACTGTATTTGTTGCGTAAGGTCAAATGTCTAAATAAAACCTTCAATAGAAGTGGCTTGTTGGCTTGTACTTTTATCAGGTCCTTTCTGCAATTTTTTCCCCAGCTTTCTTGTTTTCAAAAATGACAATGACGGTATTTCAATTTTCTGGGAATTTCTGCACTGTGATGCATGTTGTGAACAGTGAACAGAGTTGGTTTTGGTGTTTTTTTTTCTAGTTCTGGGAAAAGTGAAGGTCCCACAAGACTCCAAAAAGCCCTCCGCCTTGACCTGTCAAGCCAACAAAAGTTTTACCTGTTATAAATGCAGCATTCTTCCCTAAGAATTGCTTTGCTTAGGATTGTATTAAGGTCATAATGAGTAAACAAAAAGACTGGGACCAAAGCCAAGCATTTGTTGATAAACATGGATTTCAAAAACTTGAACACTTTCTCTTTCCTGTCTCTCCCTGAAAGCACCAGTAAATCACCATCCTTCTTACAAAGCTAATACACAACTGGAGTAAATTCCTATTCTCCCTGGAACAAAAGATACTTAATTTTTTAATAAATATCCAATTGTGGGGAGTTTAATATGTTCTTCCGTTATTGGTACTATATGAATTGCTGAATTTGATCCTCTTGGTTTAAGGGGTTTTTTTAAGTTTTCTCCCTGAATCAACTCACAGTCGTGGGTGCTGGAGCTCCTGTGGGCCAGACAACCTGCTTCCTGTGGGCCTTGCAGCATGCATCCTGCCAGCTGGCACTGAGAGAAAATCTACTGCTTATCTTTTCTCTGTTTTGGCTTCCCTGGTGCATGTGTTGTAAATATTTACTTTTTATGTTGCTGTGATTTCTTGTTGTAGCTTCTCTGGCTTGAGCCAGTGTTCACTAGCAAAGCAAGAAAGAGATATTCAAAGAGATTATCAAATCGATTATATTTCATCTTGAAAAGTAACCAGTGCTCATCCTGAAGTATTTCAATCTTGTCCTTGAGGCCACAAAAGACCTTGCAAAAGCAGCTTATAGTCCTATATCTGTGTGCAGGTCTGTCCCCATAAGCTTGATCATAAAGTAATTGTTCAGTTTGTTTCCTGCTTAATACCAAGTGTTTCTAAATTATCATGAAATTATTAGACTCTTAAACTGAACCTGCAGCGCTTTTTTTTTCAGAATTTTTTCCTACATTGTTTATATATTAAACTGCCTCAGTTTGGCAGGACAAAACTGACTGATACTTAAAGAAGCACTTTTAACCTGCTACGTCATGTTTTATTATGCCTCAAGATGGAGATTTACATTATAGAATTTCCAGAAGTGACAACCAAACTAAGTATCCACCAAAAAACTGGGAAATAGGCATCAGTCCCAATTCTCCTTTTATTCTACTGATCATTTTAACAGGAAATCAGAGAAATTATAATGCCTGTTTTTTTCCCACAGATAGTTCAACAGTGATTAGGGATTTGCTCTTTCCCCCGTAAGTTTTCTGTGTTTATTTATCTTAATCTGAAATGCTTTTATTTATTTCTTTTTCTTTCCTGTTTATTGCATTGTGAAGTGTTTAGGCCTTTTTCATGGCCGTTCATGACAGTCTCTTGTCTGTTTTCTGCCCTTATTCCTTTCATCACAGCACAGCCAGTCAACCAGTCTCTCAGGAGTTTACTGGAACTTCGGTACTTTTCCAGTCAAAGGACAAAACTGTTCTTACTGCAACCCGTATTTCAAGAATGAGTAAAGTTTTGTGGTCAACACTGAATAAAAACACATGGTTTCCTGCAGCTGGAGTCTTAGTTTTGCACTAGGCTTTCCACCACCAGTGCTGCAAGTGGCAGCTTTTAGACACTGCTGGTACAGCAGTCCATGGTTTTGCAATTGAGAAACTCTCCTTTGGGTTAAATTTGAGTATATATCTATCATTGTAAAACTACTGAAAGAGAAAGCACTTTTGCAGCATCTTGCTTTTGGAATTGCTGCTGGCAAATGAGTGGAGCCCAGTCCTATTATTTTACATGTACTGAAGGTAGAAAACCACTTGACTTTAATTAGCAGTACTGCTCTCCATTTAACCAGACCTCTGTCCTGGGATATCTTCCTTTCTGAAATTAGCAGAGTTCTCTAACAGTGGAGTTGTATAGCTTGTAAAAATTATGCTAATCTTGTTGTTGTAACAGCTGTGTGTGTTAGTGTTCACTTCCTATGTTGATCTTGCAGAAGGTGCCATAATCTTAAACACCCATCTGAAAATGTTATGAGCCTGTCACTTTTTTTTCTTGTGACTCACGTTTCAAAGAGATTTGCTTCTTTTTATCATTCTGCCTTCCCATTACAAATTTACATTATGATATTGAAGCACTCTTTGATCATTTTGTACTTTGTGTAGGTCCTTGTGTAATATGTTCACTTGCTTGTCTAGTAGCATGTTCCCTTGGTTGTCTAGAAAGCTGCATGTCAGTGCCACCACCTGCACAAGCATAATCTCATCTGCCTTGGTTTTCTGAGTACCTGACGTATTTTGTCTAGTGTGCTATATAAATTGTCTGAGTGTTTGGCTGACCCTCTTTTGATAATTAATATATTATTCTCTGGGGATTTTTATAAATAAATTTCCTCCGCACTTCCTGATTTTCTGAGTAATAAGAATTAGATATGCACTGAGTACTGTTGCTACATCTTTCCATTTTCTTCCTATCCCCTACACTGACATGAATTTACCACAATGATAGAAAAATCAGTGTTTGTTATGCCACTGACACTTAGCATATGATAGTGAAAATCACTTTATTGTTGCCAACAATGTTCATTCTCTTCAAGCACTTGTGTTAAGTTTCATCATCCCTGTACAGGAACTGTTCTCTTAGAGATCTTTTGAAACAGAAAGTGTGCTTGTTATATTGGTAGAGGTCAATTACATTTAAGTGGTAAGTTTGACTGAATTGAAGAAGGTTAGTGAGTGAGGAACAAGTGTGACTGTGAATGATAGAATCTGTTTCGCTGTGTTTATGGGCAAATACCACAGACTGTCTTCCCATTGCACCCATTAGACTGAGTTTTGGAGGTTGTTGACTTATAAAGTTTATTACTGATAATACAGAGTGATGACTTTGCAGCTCATTTTTTATCAGAGTATGTGTGAATTTTTATGGACTTGCATGTGTATTCAGAAGGATTGTAAGAGTAATACAAACAAGAGAGTACTGGAAACTTCCAGGAAAATGTTTTGATTTTATTATTTATTTTATTTTATCTTATTTTATTTTATTGCATTATTGCATTATTTTATTTTATTTTATTGTACCTATTATATTTGGGGGATTTGGAGGAGGGTTTTTTTGATGGGTGAGATTTGAGGGGTTGTTTGGTTTTTGAGTATTTTTTGTTTGTCTGTTTTATGGTATTGCCTTACCGCAGAAATGTTAAGATTGCTGGTTGCTCTCTAATACTTGGGGCCAGTGGTGGAAAACAGCCAGCAAAGTTCCTGTAGGGAGAAGAAGGGGAAGGGAAAGGAAAGGGACCTTAAACTTTCATTTTGGCTGCATTCTGCAAAGCTTGAAAGCCTCAGGGAAACTTCCAAGTGTTATGGTAGGTAGGCTACAAAGTACTGATCCAGTCGGAAGATAACCAAAGAGCAGCTGAGGGTGGGGAGTCTTGAAACTGATTAAAAGTAATCACAGCCCTGTGGCCCGAGGCATGCAGAAAACAGAACCATTAATGCTATCCGGGAATCCATATAATGTCCTACATAGCAATTGCCAGTAAAAGGAAGAATAAATTTCTCTAGCACTTCTTGAAGCCAGGGAATTTCTTATTTCTGCTGGTGTGGTGAATGAGAGAATTATCCTGAAGTGTCTCAAGTGTCAGCCCTGATGCTGGTGGGGAGGTGAGGGCTCTGTCGCTCAGAGTGAGCGTTCCATATCCAAGGGATGCCTTGACTTTTTGTGTTTCTTAATTTACAGTCCAATTTATATCCATCTTAATTCATAATCCGATACAAGCTGTACTGAGAGATACCTACATCCTATTTTGTGCTTGATATATTGTAAAGTAAAGAATAACAGTGGGAGGAAATTGCTGAAAAATAATTTCAGTAAGATATTTCAATAATGGCTTATACAGAACCTGCTGGGAATACCCATATACTGTTGATTTCAATAAGAATATTTACTGTAATAAACACAGTAGAGCTCTATTTTTAGTTTGATATAAAGATTGTGGGAAAAAAAAAAGATGAATTACATTACTCAGTTCTGTCTCTTGAATTATCTTAACCCTATGTGGTTGCTCTTAAAATTAACCAATTTATTATTTTCTAAAGAGCAGCTGGGGAACTGTTTAATGTACAAAACTGAAAGCAATGTAATTACAAACAGAGGGGCAGAAGTAATATTGTATAGTCACAGTTTAGAAACCGAGCCTTGAATACCTTAATATATACCTACATATATGATTAGTATTAGTTTACTTCCACATTCATCTCAATGGGATGTTTCTGCCATAGCGCATTTATTCTACCTGTTGGTAAACTTATAAACCACTTCATTCATATTTCTTCTGTGATTTTTCCCCTTCTAATAGGTACCATTTTTCATGCTTGCATGAAAATAAGTTCCTTATTTTCATTAACACATAAAAAATAGACCAAATCACAGAGGAAACCAGGAGCACTTGGAGTAGAATTTAGAAAATGTAACTATAAAATAAAAGAGAAAGATAACATTTCAGTAATTTTTTAAGTTCACATGTTTATGTATACATTTTAAATTATGAAACTGAGTTGGTCCTTGTGAAATATGTTTCAGCATTGAAAGGTGTGCATGTGTACCCTCTGAATAAGGCTATGACTTTTGTGCTTGATACACAAAGTAATTATGTGAGTGCTGGGTAATGATGAAACCATTGCTGCTGGGTCTAATTAACCTACATAGATGCTGTATATTGTATCTGCCCATGTATTTTTAAGGGTTAAAATTATAGAGAATTATATTTTTTTTACCATGGGTGACCACTGACTTTAAAAATAATGGTTATAGTTTTGGAAATCAGGGTATATTCACACTTCTTAGCAGAAATAATTTTGTACAAGTGTCATAAATTGTTACTCTTTTGCATTATTTAGGGTAGCTCAGATAGAGTGCTTTGAACTAGAGGATTTTTTCTCACTTTATTAAAAATACTGAATTTTCCTTATTTTTTCAGTGTCATACATTTTATAGTGCTTCCTTATTAATGCCTTTGTTTTAAAAATGGGGCAGAGAGACTCCTGATCTCAGCAAATATCTTAGTGAGTATACTTTTGCTTTGGGGCAAGCACAACTTAATATTCATAAATCTTGAAACGCAGAGGCAAAACGTGAGGAGAATCAATGTAGATTCTCAAGCATTAGGTATTGAGGCTAAATATCTGATGCGAACAACTTATCAGAGGATTGGCAACATTATTAAAGTATCATGTAAGAGCCAAGCTATTTCTAAGTTTCAAAAAAACTATGGAAAGCTCCCTAGTACTAGTTGACATTTCAATAAAATATGGCTAAGAAGAAAATACCTCATATAAAGAGATCTCAACAGACTAACATAAAATGAAACAATAAAGTAGAAACCAGTGCAATAAAGTAAAAACAGTTCCTTGTAATGATGCTTGAGATCTGAAAATCTATTAAAGCTGTTTTTTAAATTGACAAGCAAATAGTTCGGATTATAAAAGACAAACAAATCATGTGTTGTATGTGTTTAAAAAATGTTTATTTTTTATTGATGAAAAAGTCTCAATTAGGTGCCCATATTATGCACTACTTGCTCCATAGCCATGTTAACATTAAAAGTCATTGTCTCAGTTTGTACTATGGAATAAAAAATTTGATGGCAGCTATAATAGAAAATAGTCCATAACCAGTATCCATCCCTCTAACCGAAGCTCCGAGTTGTGCTAAAGATGACCTGAGAGAAAAGCTGGCTTTGTTACATGTTGATGACCAGGAAGTCAAGACTGTGACAGATCAATGGCAAAAGCCAGTTCCCATGTCAACATACCTTTGGAAAAAGCATTCTGCCAGCAGTTCCCTCTGATACTGAGGGGATTCTGTATTCAGCATTATAGAATCAAGGAATCACAGAAAATGCTGAGTTGGAAGGGACCCACAAGGATCATTGAGTCCAACTCCTGACCCTGCACAGGACCATCCCTAAGAGTCACACCATGTGCCTGAGAGTAATTTGTAGATAATGTGGACACAGGATTGTATGGATATGGTGGGGGGCAGCATGGGCACCAAAGCCTGGTCTAGGGTTGTGCATAGAACACTTGATTATGAGGCTGCCTCAGCCACTTCCGAACCAATGGGATTCTGGTTGGAAAAGTTATGTAATCACACTTAAGTGACTTTGGAAAAGCGAGCTGTTTTTCAGTGCATGATGTGTGTCTCCTTCTATGTCTGATTCAGAGAAAATATGTATTGCTTCTAAGTCATTTATGAGGCACCTGTCCTCCAAGCCTATTTGCAGACACAGAATCCTGCTTCTTTAGCATGGTTCATGCCTGGGAACTTCCACATTTAATGACCTATGTCAACTAGGTATTTTTTCGTTGTCATTTTAAAGAATTCTATTGAAAATGAGCAGGAAGGAATGGAATCCATCTTTCTCAGCTGTGATGGTTTTGCAGGGCTAGCATAAAAAGCATTAAAACTTTTTTCTTCCTTAGTGAAGTCAGCAGATCCCCCTCAGAATGCTCGGAAGGACTGGTTCTGTGGAATAAGAATATGCTCAGAAATGGTAGCACTTAAGAAGTGCAGGACTACTCCATTTTACGAGTGGATCATTGGTGTTAACTAATGTAGTTTGTCAAATTCCTATTCCTTTGGTGATCACTAGTGATATTTTCTAGAATATACACCTTTAATTTCTTTTCTTTGTGTTGATGCTTCCTTTTTTAAAATTATTTGAACTTTATAGAATAATATTTGAGTACGTTGATACCAAATGATAAACTGTAATTTCACTAGTGAAAGCTGTAAATCTCTGAAGAAATATAAGTGGAACATGACACTGAAAGATGTATAGAAAGCCATTTCACAACTTTGGTATAGGTCTCTTTATTTATGTCATAACAGGGAAGGCAAAACATACAAAGTTTATTTCCTCATAGGACAGCTAATGGTATTAGAAATATGACTTTGTAATATTTTTGCAGCACTCTAGGAGTGTCACCATCCCAATAAACATTAAGCTTACAGTATTATTATCATCATTATCATCATTATTTCTTCATAGAAACTACAACAATTTGTATATATGTAGGCACAATTTTGGAAGATTTTTCAGTGTTAATTTTGGAGCTGTGAAGATTTTCTTTTTTTTTTTTTTCTTTTTTTAATTTTTATTTATTATGAGCGACAGAGATTTGAAATTATCTTTGTTATGTTTGCTGTGAAAGACATCATGATCTAGTAGATAAAAGATTTTTATGCCTCTTATTTCTCATACATGGTTTTATAGGTTATTTAAACTTTTGGGGTGTGCTAGTTTGGTCTGGCCTACCAGCAAAATTCAGAGTTTAATTTGTGAAAATATGCTTTAAGTAATTCCTTGGCATTTCAGCATCAGTAAGGCGATATGGGCGAATTTATGAAAAACATTAATCTTATTCTCAGCAAAAAAATATTTTTGCCCTTAAATCCCCAGGGTGGACTTATGTTATTGAGTATATAGAAAAGTGTAGGACTTTCACAACAGGGTTAGGCAGGCAAGTATTGTAACAAGGAAAGCTTTTGTCCTGGAGAGTGCAGAAGGCGAAGACATGTCTGTCAACGCCGGGCTGCCACCTGGTGCTCGCAGGGGTAGGAGCTGCCTGCCTGGCCTCTCCCTAGCCCTCACCTACCAAATTAATTGAAGTCAACGGGAGAGTCTGCCTATTTCCTTAATTGTTCATAACTTTAGAACTGCATGATCCGAATTAATACATTTCTTAGCAATTTAATAATGTAAAATGACAAACTTTGTTAAGATTAAACTGTACCTTTAAATTATTCAGAGGTCTTAACTGTCCCTTAAAAAATCACTTTCATAAAACATGTAATTGTGGTTTTATAGAAGAAAAAATATATTCTGACTGTGGTAACACTGTAAAAGTTTATCTAGTTAACTGTTTCTGGACAATCCTTTTGAAGAAATATACATGGGCGTGATTTAACTTGGCACAAGTTGTCTCAGATTGCTTCTACAAAAAGAATGGTCTAATGCACTGAATGCTGTGAATGTTCGAGATATTTCTTTGAGTCTGTCAGAATGCCATGGGTTGGATGCATACATGAAATCTTACTGTTTTCATACAAGTTGGGGTTCATATTATTTAACTTCAGCCACTACAGTGAGGCAGCTGGGTTCCTTCTATGGCCTGCAGAAGCAGAGAAGCACATCCCGGGGGCAACGTATCTTGTGTAAAATTGGTCTCCTAAGGACGAAGAAAGATAGAATTAACTCTAGATATGGCCATTTCTCACACTGACTGTATTCCTAGAAGTCAGATTAGAAAAGTAATGTTCTTGAGAGGAATTTCATTTACACTGTCTTATTTGGAAAATTCTGCTTTTTGATACAAAGAGCATAACTCAGCTATGAGCCATGACTGGCTGATGCTACATATTAATTTTCAATAGATTTCCCTCCATGCTGTGAAATAATCATTTAATAAAGCTTTCAGGGGCAGTGTGAACCTTCACAATATAGCTTTAATAGATCTGTTGCCTGGGAACTTAAATCAAGGCTTATGTCCGATGCCAGTATTAGATAAAGGCTCCCATAGGCAGCCTTGTCCCTTGTGTAAGTCTTAGACAATATGAAATAGTTTTGGTCATATTTCTCTTGGTGAGAATGTTTACAGTAGTGCTCAGTGAAGACCTGTGATGGGAAAAAAACCCAACAGCCTAATTTAGATGATATATATATAAAAATACCAAATGATAATATTTCCACTGATTAAATCCATCCTGTACAATCTGATTGCAAACCTTAAAAAGAATTATTGAAATATACTCTATTACTTACAATATATTCTATTTCTATTCCTCCTGTTGCTTAATAATTTTGAAAATTTTGTACAATTTTGTGGCATGCTTTAATATGGGAAATACTACAGTGCTTTTGTAAGTTATGACTTTGTTGCAGTTTTTAGCCAGGGAACCAGACTTTGCTATCAAAAAGGATCGGAGACAGGTGACTTGGAGCTTTCAAGAACACAGCACAAAAACAGCTGTAACACCTCATTGGGTGTTGATACAACATTTTTCCTACACTCTGCTTACCTGGTGCTAAGAGTTATGATGGTGAGAACCTTTACATGACTTCTCCATTTAGAGACAAGAAAAGTAGAGTCTTCGAGCTTCATGAACACCAGCAATCCCTTTGTGATGAGATTTTGTTCAGGTTCTGCAAATAGAGTAGAAAGATGCATATGAGAATTACTGTATGTTTCCCAGCATTTCTGCGGGGGAAAATGGTAGCCAAAATATTAATCACAAATTCTTGATGGAATATGTTCCCTCATAATGAGACTTTGAATCAGTGACTGTGTGCACATCTGCTTAAAATAATATTTTATATTAAAAGGTGATAACCATCTTTAAAGTCTTCATGTAGTATGTAATTTTTAATTATGTTCTATGTAACATAAATAGTAAAAATTCCATGAACACTTTTAAGTTGGTTAAATTCTGATTGGATGAGACTTCATTCTTATTATGTGTAAGCAACATACATAAGAAAGTAGAAAAGTTTATGGAAATTTACTATTGTTATTTTTAGTAGTGTATTTAAAAATTCCTGGACAGAACATTTCCTAGCCATATACATCTATAATAACATTAGATTAGGGCATGTAAACAAATGAAAGTTCAGTGCTGTGTCTAGAATGCCCAGCCTGAGGCTAATATATGATTAACATGATTAGTGTTTTATTGTTCTTGTAGCAAAACAAATTCAATACCAGTGGTTGGAAAATTGTAAAACTTGAAACAGTTTCCAATAGGACAAATTTAAGTTTTGATGATGACATCTTAGAAGACTGTACAATTAGATGATTAGAGGTGTAGGGCTGTCTCATAGTTGACAGTTCCTCAATTAGCAAATGCTTTAATGACACTTTGATCAATAACAAATAAATTTTAAAAATCCCTATGATCTTACTGGTCTTTCACATTTTGGGGGAAAAAACCAAAAAAAGCTAATCTCAATTCTTGATTTCCCTTTTGGCAGCCTCTGCAACTGAGCTGGAAAGTGTCTGTTAAAAAGGAACAGTTCAACTGAAACAAATTCCTCTTGCTTTTGTCTCCAAGTGAACTGCACTGTGAAAGGACATGAAATGTGAATGCACTGCCTGAGAGGTTTAGAGTAAAAGATAAGGTACAGACTGAGGGTAACTATTAACATCTCCTTTGTACAGCAAATACTCAGAATGGTAAAAGGTTGTTGTTCAAGAAACAAGAAGTAAAACAGAGCTTTAGTATTTTTAAAGGTTCTCTGTGGGTATCTAAATTTTTCATGTGAGTTGTCTTTGTTGTCCTGTTAAGAGCTGTTATTAGAGCTGCATGAAGAAACTCTTAGTTATTCAGGTGTATGAAGTTCTATACAGCAAAATACGTGAGAAGAGAGAAAAATGCCCTTACATTCATTCGTGATGATATTAATGAATAGATTCTGATTTTAAAAAAGATGTTTCAATTTGGCAGGATAAATTTTCTTCTAACAGGTATGCTGCTTTGAATTTGTTTATGGGTCAAACTTGCAGAAAAAAATAATTAAGTAGTCAAATTTGTATGAAACGTGGTGTATTTACATTTGTGCATGTAATTTTTCCACATGTGGGTCTGGTTAGAGGGTTACTCCAAAGCTTATACAAGTTAATGGTAAAGTAATCCACATTGATATCAGCGGACAACAGGTCAGGCCTTACATGCAGTTATAGGTAATTGCCAACTGGAACTTGAAAATACAAACATTGAGATAACTAATATTTCATTAGCCTTCATATGTGTAGGTTCCTGGACTGGACTCCTGAAAAATATTAAAAATATGATTTTCTTGATGTCTTCATGTTATGATAGGCAAAAAAAAAAGCTATACTGTGTATCCCAGTTATTCTCCCAAATGCTGACCCTTCCTTTGGGATTAAGAATGAACTGAATGATCTCTCCAGATCATCATACTTGTTTTCTATTATTTTAATTGTATAGGTATAAGAATAACTGATTAGTGGTATTGAAGGGATTTAAAATATATGTGATTACCTATGCTTTTTAAGTTTGATTTGTTCATCTCTTTTTTACATATTTTGCTGGCAAAATACCCTTAAATTCTTTCATTAAGGTACCTGTTAAAAGAAAAATTTCAAGTTCAAAAGTGGATTTTTGCAACAAATTTTTATGCATTCAGTGTAATGTGCTATAAAATATGATTATAGATGGAGTCCTTCTAGGAGAAAGCTAGGGTCACAGAGTAGACTGTTGTCATTTACGCTGGACTCAGTCCTCTGACTTCAAACAAGTCTATGTAAATTTAAAATGTTGCACTTGATATGTGAACACAGTCCAGAGACTGGCATTTCTTGAAACTATTAATTAAAAATATGGATATGGTTAATTAGAATTACAGAAATGTATCAAAAAGTACATACATAATTTTATTATTTACTTCATTGAGCTGAACATGGAAATTGAACTAAAACTCCTATTCAGAACAAGAATGTTTTGTTTTCTTCTACAATACATAAGTGCAGCTTTGATTGCTGAAATTTTGTGGGAGCCATAGGGAAGTACAGAGAAGAGATGGGACTGAAAATTTCTATTTCACCACTCTTCAGAAAAGGCTGTCAAAGTCGCCTGAAAGAGATCTGTGAAAAAACATCAGGACCTGGACTAAAAGAGCTCAGAAGAGATAGAAATAAGTAACTTCTTAATCCAAGGGAAGTCTCTTCCACTAGAACAGTATGTGACTGAAGACCAGAGCCAGGGCTGATCTCACCTACTGTTGTAGATCTGTATCTGAACGAGTTACCCCAGCAATTCTGGGAGTCCATAGAGAGAAACAGACACTTTGGGGTTAAATTTATCTGAGCTGTTTGAGAGGAATTGTGGCTCAGAGGTGACCGCTGCTCCCACAGAACATGTCATGAAGACACACGAAGAGTCTTGAGTCAGAGAAGTGGGAGAAGTTCTATTTCACTATTTGTTTTTGTTTTCAATGACCAGCTGAGATTGCGACCTAAACTCGTTTCTTTATTCATGGAAGAGATCTGAGGTTTATATTAAAAGAGAATGTAAGAATCCTGTGTCAGAAAGCTGGAATGCTGCTACTCCAGTGCTTTTAGTACAGAGATTAGAAGGGCAGTAGATCATCTTCCCTGTGTCTCTACTAGTGAATGGAGAGCTGGATTGCCTAGTTACATTTTCTGGGGATTTTCTTTAGGGATCTTAGCTAAGAAGGGCTACTACTGTATGTGTGACTTGAACATGCAATACTCCCCTGGCAAAGGAGACTTGGAGTACAACTCTTAGCAGACAATATGGCAGAGTTTCCATATGAAAATATTTCCACCTCTTACATTTTGTTTCTTATTTGAATTTTTTTGTGGGATAAATTTTCTGACTAATTCTGACAGGAAATATATTTCAATTAAGTTGTTACAATATTCTAGCTTGTATCCCAATCCCATGGGAATAATGGTATGAGTCGTCCAAAATAACCATGATGAATGAAACTTCAGGCCTAATTAGGACATTAAAAAATGCCATGTTCAGCCAACATAAACAATTTTATTTTAAACATTGATTGTTTTGTACAACTTTTTTGTTCAATAAGGGAATTTATGTAAATAAACCTGAATATTTACTCAAAATTCTTTTGATGGCAAAAGCAAGGCATTGTTTAGATAACTTCATTTTCTGCTTCATAGACAAAGTTTTGACTTTTCATTGGACAACAAGGATATTTTAATGAATGTTGTTCTCCCCAGGGTTGAGAAACATTTTCCACTTGCATGTAAATTTCTATTTTCTAAATAAGATAACAGCCATTGTACAGCTTGTAAGAAGTGTGAAACAGTTTTATTCTTTTCTAACCCACTGCAGACTCCACTACTGGAAAAGTAAGTAGTTTGTTACATTAAGTTAATTTAGATTAATCAGATCACTTTACAGTCAAAGCTGTAGAACACATTATGCATCTTAATTACTACTCCTCGTTATCACAGGATTGTAACAAATTTGCAGTTACTAGTTCTCTCAGGAAGTCTGGTATCCCCAACTTACCAACTTGGAAGCACAGCAGGATGTGAACGTTACACACATTCATGACTTCAGGTGACACTTCTGGTTTGTGTTGCCTTATTGCTACTGACTGCTCTCCTCCACAATCTTGGCCCACCAGGCCATGTTGCACCATAAACAAGTTGCAGGCTGCACGTCTTTATAGGCCCTGTGCTATTCAAGTTAGCACAAATACTGCATTTTCACTTCAGCAGTGGCACTGAACGAGTGGCCAGTGATAAACCCACAAGTTGCATTGTTCTCAAGGAGGAAGGAAAAAGGCGGATCTGTAGTACAAGAGTGAAGGACACACTGGAAATATACAAAAGACATGCTCCGAGAAATATAAGACCAATGAGAAGATAACTATGGATTTCAGTTTCTTTTGGAGATGGCTCAGGCAGATAACAAAAGATAGATGTAGTACATGATTTATTGTGATAAATAAGTATTTTAATATGGAGAATATAAAAGTAAAAATGTGTATCATTGCCTGACTTTGGTTTAGTTTTTGATTTGGTTTTGGTGTTTTTTTCCCCTCTGCATGACTGCAGTATTGCTCTTTTCCTTTAAAGCTGAATTCTAATCACTGATGCGTATGTATTTTAAACAGAACCGAAGTATATATCAAATCTAGTTACACGTGAAATCTAAAAATCTCTTGTAGTACTTTGACCATGACAGTAGGGTTTGTGAGAACTTTCTATTGTCAAAGAAGTGTGCAAGCAAACACAATTGTTCAAAAAATCTTTTGAATAAAAATGCTATAGATAATGCTTTAAATTTTTAAATACTTTGGGGTGTTTTTTCTGTGATAGATCTATTCTTTTTGATGTTAGTGATAACATATATTCTATTGATCTGCCTCCCCAGTGACCTGCTGAAGTTTGGTGGTGTATCTATTAAAATGTTGCTTAAGTTCATCTACCTTGTTTTTTCTGCACTAAGTTATCCCTTCACAAATTATCCCATGTTGAGAGGAAGAGGGGCAAAAACCCACTGTGTCTGTGAGCAATATTTTCCAATTGTCTTGAAAAAGCAATGAAGAAATGTTACATTTATTCTTCCAAACCCAATGTTTACATGTTAGGATATTTTTTATTATTTTTCCCTCTCAACTCATAGTATTTTTCAAATTTTGCTTATTGCTCTAATGTAATTCTCTATTTGCTTGTACTGGATATTTGTCATTTCCAGTAAATGGTAGATTATACATGAGACTGAGACAAATCA